>LOEQ01002091.1:120561-131709 GCA_001685075.1 Bramus lutescens | reverse complement strand
TATCTATCTATCTATCTATCTATCTATCTATCTATCTATCTATCTATCTAATCCTTATCTAGGATAGGGATAATACCTATTGCATGAGTAGGTTATTAGGAAGGAGAAGGAATGGGGTACCTGGCACAGACTGGAATCTGGGTTTTCAATAAATACTTCTTTGTTTTTGCTACTAGCTCTTTATCTTTGTTTTTTTTAGGTTGGGATTATTTTATAGTAGCTCATCATTAGACATACAGCATACATTTAATGTTTTATTTTATATTTTTTGAAAAGGCAACTTACCCACAAAGAGCTGGCTATTAAGCTGTAGAAGGACATGGCCATCAGTGGGAGCAGCTTGTATCTTTGGCGAGAGCTCATCCACCTGAAGTGATGCCTCTTTCATGTTCCTTTCAACTCTCACGTGATGCCACTGGTTGTCATTGAAGTGTGTGGGTGACTGCACTGAGATCTCAAAAGGTCCATTTCCCACGTCAAATGAGAAAGTTACTGTTGTGGGTGCTGTAGACATCAGAAGTGAGGGTTTTCCAGATGAGTATTCAATACACATACGACAATACCACACAGCAATCATTAGACACAAGGTTTGTGTTTAGGAGGGAACAATGGCATCCAAATAGCTATAACTCTCCTGATGTGGAATGACACAGTAAGATATACATTTTGGGGTAAAATAATAGATTTTTAAAAGTTCACCCTCTATCTTAATTTTTCATATTGACAAAGATTAAGACTATTTAGAGAGCACAAAACTAGCATCTGCAATTGATTAGTTATGCAAAATAATTGCTTCATTGATTTAAAGTTTATATAATTTAACAGCATGAAACATGCATTTGATATTGTGCTATTAATAGAAGACTGAACATATCAAAATAATAAGTGGTTCATTAAGTAATTTTGTAATTAATATTACTCATTAACTGAAAATTTGTCTTAAATTTTAATTACTTCAATTTAAAAACTTTTTCCACTGCTAATGAATTTATCAATATTTTTACTGAATTATCGCTTAAATTATTTTCTTGCAAAGTAGATCTTTTCCACAAGAGGTATGAGCTTCTAAGTGTCAACTGAAGAATTGAGGACTAAATGAAAGTACCCCAAGACATTCTGGAAAGGACACTTACACCGTAGTTCTATCCGTATGAAGTCGGTGATTCCCAGATTCTCTAAAAACACCCCAGATAGGGCTGTGGTCTTGAAAAAGAAGGACACATCAGCACTGAGCTCCCCATGGAATGTGGGGAAGTGGAGGTAGGAAGCCTCAGTATTAAAGGAAGCTGCATTCCAAAATGGCCCTGTTTCAAAAACCACAAAAAAGAACAAATTCATGCCATACAAGGAATACTGTAACCATAATTGTCATTTTTCCATTTAGTATTGGGCCTGTTTAAAAAAAATCACTAATTTCGTATAAAACCACTTCCCTTGTTATATACAGAGTACGGGCCCAGGATGAGAGCCTCTACAGTGGCTGAAGCCCTGAATTCTTTCCAGCTTACAGCCGGAAAGCTTCATACAGAAATGCCCCCAAAACAAGAAAATACACTTGCATCCAAAATCCTATCCTCGGCTAAAGTAATTCATAAAGAATCTGTTAAACCTTGATTAATTATGTAATATTTTTGCATCTTGAATGTTTAAACACCTAGTTACTTTGACTCAAAAAATTTCTATAGCAGATCCTTGTAACCTGCTCTTCCTCCCATTAATGACCTTGCCAATCTCACCCTGAGATTGGCATTCTACATAGTCTCCTGTAGTTAAAGACCCCAACACGCTTTGTGTATTCAACACGACTGTTTTTATAAAAACGATTCTTTCATTCAGAAGCCACTCCTTGCCTTGCTCATAACAGGGGCATAGATGAAAAAACTTTCTCTAAACGCTTACACATACTCAATACAAGGAATAGGTGGGAAATGTGAAAGAGTTTGGAAAATCAGTTTAGAGATCGAGAAAACAAGCTTGTATGGGTGGGAGAAGTGAATCAGTAGTTAAGGCTGTGCATTCATCTTGCAAAGGACCCAAATTTGGTTCCATCCCCCACATCATGGAGCTCATAACAGCCCTGTAACTCCAGCTTCAGGATATCCAACACTCTTGAATCAGCCCAACCCATCCCCCCCGCCAGAATACACATGGACATGTAATGAGACCTAGACATAAATCTTTAAAAAAAAAACGAGGTTAATTATATTTTCTGTCTAAACGCAGTGTATTCATCTTCACTTTCTTTGGTGGATATGAGCAACTTTTCTTTAGAAAAAATATTTGACTGATGTGTAGGAAGAAATATGGAAATGAAACATAAATTCAAAGGCAGAGCCACCAGGATGAATTCCAGCTGTATATATTGAGCTGATATAATTACCGAGAAATAAAATGAGTTATGTGCCTCAGTTGCCGCCAGCAGTTCTCAGTTCATCAGCTAGAACCAGGCATCCTTAGTGAGAAGCCACTCCACCCACCCTCTCATCAAGGATTAACATCCTCCTAGCTAAATTACCTTCCTACAGGAAGGACAGCCTGGTCCTCCGGAGTCAGAAACTGTTGTTCTAAAGAAAGACTTTATGATGTTAGCAAAGAGCAGATGCCTCGCTACTTGGAAATCACAAACATGAATGTCATCACCTGCCCTTGAAATGTTCTCTTCTTCTCTGTTGACACTGGGAAGAACAGCACGTAGGAATACTACTGGTTTGTTTGTTTTCTTTCTGTTTTTCATGTGGATTTGAGTCGAAAATCAAATTTCTGTTGTATGTAGACAATTTAAAACTGAGCTTATACAGTTGGAACAAACATAGTCTGTGAGATCCCACCACCTCCCTCTAGCTAAGCTGACAGATTACCTGAGTTCTGCCAAGGCTCTGTCTTTCATCCTTTCTATAGTTACATCTGTATGTTTGACCCTTGGATCTTAGTCTATAAAAATATGTACAAAATGAAAAATGTCAACTTAGGGATAAAAGTACATCTGTGCTCTTTAAAGTGCTAACCTGATCTCCTTTTACAAGAGGTGACATGCCTTTCTCTTAAAATGCTAAACATAAGGTCAAAATAAATATGTAACTTTAAATTATGGGATACTGCTAAATATGATCTCATGTGCTTAGGAAGGGATGATCAGGACTCGGGCTTAAATTATATAATATAATTTTTATATTATATACTATAAAATCAAGGTTTTGTTTGCTATATATTGTATTTATAACTAACCTAATAGAGCTTCATATCGAAGACTTCAAGGAATGGTTGAAACTTAAGGACAGTCTTTGAATTGATTCCCTCTATACAGTAAGTGCTCTTAGGCTATTGAAACAATTTATTGCTTTGGGAAGCTAAAACACTCTTATACACACAATAATACATTTTGCTTAGTTAGGAAACCCCATTTTACAAATTCACAGTACGTGGAGAATGAGGTAAGAACCTTTCATGAGATTAAGAATGTGCTGCTAATTCAAGACGATTACAAAGAAAGCAAAGGCCACTGTGAATATTGATGGGATGGTGTGCAAAATGGCATGTGAAGCCTCATCTCCATATGTCCTGGGCACCCAAGAGAATCTGGGTAGTCTAAGAGCAGGGAGAAGAGGTAGAGATCTGTAGCAATAACAGTAAATTGTAAATCCTTGCAAGAGGATTCTGAAAAGAAGGCAGTTGAGAGTCCCTATGCTGCCCAGGAGCAGATCTGAAACATTGCATCATTTATTGCCAGGCAAGTAAGGTGCTTTCTTTAATCATTTCAATGAAAACACATCATAAATGGCTAGACTGTAGAGATGAACCAGTCAGTAAAACACTTGCTATGTAAGCACAAGGGCCTGAGTTCGGGTCCTCAGCACCCATGTATTAAATTCCGGTGTGACAGCCTGCTTCTATAATTCCAGGGCTAGGATAGGGGAGATAAGTGAGCTTCAGGTTCGGCGAGAGACACCTTCTTCTCAGACAACAAGGTGGAGAGTGACCGAGAAAGACACCTGCTGTCAACCTCTGGTCTCTGTGTGCATACACACACGAGCATGAACTCATATGCACAAACGACACATCAAGGTGCATTATTCTATAATATTAATTAATACTTAGTGATAATTAGCCAAGTAGTAATTAAATATTACCTAATTAAAACAATGTGAATCAGAGAAAAATTTAAGTTCCTTTGAAAACTTTGCCTTTTTAATTTTCAGAACTATACAATATGTATATGTCTATAAATGTATATGTATCCATTCTAGATCAGGGTCAATGTACTTATTTATGCAAAAGAACATGTAATAAGTATTTGATTTCATGTGTAAACATTTTTATGAAGCCCCTTAAGGAATTAGAATTTAGCACTATTTAACACTAAGTGCACTTTAAAAAGTTAGTAAGCATTTAGCTCTCTCATAAGTAGAATAGCTTTTAAAAAATAATTCTTGAAAAAGTAATATTTTCTTAGGATTATTGAAATGAAATTGAGGGAAGTGAGTGATAAGAATTCTTTCTTAAAAGTAAATTTCATATATATACATATATATATTAAAATATTGATGAGAAGTATTTTACCAGTCAATTGTGTCTTCTAAATATTTATGAGCCATTAAAGTTAGCTTAAAAATATAGATTTCTTAACAGAAATGAAACACTAAGATTAATTACATCTTGTTTCATTGGAATACAAAAACCGAAGTATTGGTTTAATAATTCACTGGTGCCTCTTTTTAGCACTTCTATATTATTTTCTACAATTTATTAACCCCCCATTTAAATCCATATATGTAAAAATGGGGGTGGAGCAAATGAAATCTGGCGGCTGAGAGTCACAGTGTGTGGGCTATAGACCAGTTAAAAGGGAGCAAAGTTATTCATGGGTGTTTGAATATAGTAAAATATTCCCTATGTCCCCGCCAACATGTTCAACAGAGTTGGTATGATTTTTACCTCTTACAAAAGCAGAGCAGAGACTGCCTTTGTAATCAATGGGCTTTTACAAATAATCTGAAGCATATGTTTTTTATTATTCTTATAATAATTTTATAATTTTATGCCAAAGCAGATATTAGTAACAAAGGGAAAGACACACACATACATATGCTTTAATTTTTCAAGGACATACAAACTTAATTTGCAAGAGGCTGAAAAAATAGAATTTGCATTGGGAAAGTGTGCATATATGTTTTTCTGAGTGTGTGCATGGCCACAAACAAGCAAACATACACATGTGGCCAAAAGTCAACCTCAGCTGTCATTCTCCAGGATCTGCCCACTTTGTTTTTGAAACAAGATCTCTCATTGCAGGCAGGACCCCTGAAGCTCATGGACCAAACTAAGTAAGAGATTGTCTGGTCAGCAAGTCCCAGGTATCTACCCATCTCTGCCCCCACAGGACGTTTGGTGGGCGCTGGAACTGAATTAAATTGCCTGCACCTGTACAGTAAACATTTTCTGATTGAGATATCTCCCCAGCATCAGGAATGTTTTTTTCTTCTTTTTAATTCAAATAACATTTTTCATTTACTTTACATACCAACCAGTTTCTGCTTCTTCCCCTTTCTCATCTACCCTCCCCCCATCCATTGCTCCTTCATCTCCATTCACAAAGAATAAAATTTTGATGCAAGCAACCAACTCCTTTCATTTTAGGTATAAGAGGGTGTATAAAATTGTGAACAAGGTTAATAATATTCATGTAAGTTTGTTTAAGTTTACTGTTGCTTATATGTCCTTCATTCCTATGAAGATCAGAGTAACAATGGAAAATGTATGTTATGTGAGATACCAGAAAAAAAGATCCTTCCATAAGTCACATTCTTTTGTTTAAGCAATTTATGTTGAACTATCCAATGACAACATTCTAGTATATGAAGGAGAATATATATCAAATGCAAAATATATCTCATCTACCCAATACTAATTCCCTATAATTATGCAGTAAGCTTTGAGTCCAGTTACTCATTTGAAAAAAAAATTCATCAAACACTTCTAACCAAACTTAGGTATTTAAGTAACATGAAAGAGATATTTTGGCAGAAGCACAATAAATAAGCATAAATTAACAGCTTTCTATCAAGCAGATGAAAAAGAAATTCTTTTACTCATACATTTAATGTCAGAAAATGGCTTCATATTCAGAATATTGCCTGAGAATATTGTTAAAATATTTTAATACTCTCATGGACTGTGAAAAGGCCGCCTACCATCTTTCTGTAATTGCATAATACATACTTTATATTAGACCACCACTGTTTTTAAATTATCATACTTTGGTCCTTCAACCATTCTTATTCCAATGCACAGAGAAAAATTTTATATATTAATTAACTTGATGGAAGATTTCACTTCACTGACCATACTCACCAAAAATAAGAGCTATTACATTATTTATTATCCAATGACCTCTGCATAAATGACTTACAATCTTTACTTGGGCTTAAGTATACACAACCTTTAAAGGACACGCTATGTAAACATATGTTGGATATAGTACAAGGCTAAGTGAGAACATTATATGCTAATTTGCCAGCGCCATTTATGGTTTATGCTTTACTTGAATCCCATGATCTGGGAGGGTGACTTAGCACCTGCCCTGTTTCCAAGCATCCAAATCTCCATGTTTCATCCTTGAACTTCTCTATAATTAGAAAGGCAAAGAGACATTCTCTAATCACCCGCCTTACCTTCATCTCCCTGTTAGCACTAGCTACACACTACACCCTCTCAGTACAATCCCAAACTGTTCCTATTCCAAAATTTTCTATATCTGGTTTCTTCCTTCAGTACAACCATGATATTAATTCTCCCATCTTACAAAACAAGTTCTGTAATGTTACTTTCTTCCCACATACTACTAATTCCCCCATTGTTTCATCTCCCACTGCTTTTCGGAGCCTGTTCTAGGCTCTAATCTCCCACGCATAGCTCGGTAACTCTCCTAAAGAAGCCATTGTCAATGCCAGTGATGATCTCCACATTGTTCAGTACGGTTGTCACAATTGCTTCCTTACATAAGCTATCAACATTTAACGTAATTGACTGTACTTTCACCCCGGAAGCACTTCCTAAGCTTGGAGTCCCGGATGCCCACACTTTTCTATCTTTCTCACTGGTGAAAGTCTTCCTTCTTCCTCTTCACCCACTTCAACTGATCACTGTGGAAACGTCCCAAGACTCTGCCACTACACAGCGCCATCCACAATAACTCTGTTTTGTGGCTGAAAACCTATTGATTATACATGAATATATGTCTCAAGCCTGGACTGTTCAACATGACAACACCACATCTCTATTTCAAGTTACGACGACATCTAGGCTTTTAGATGTCTAAAAATGAAGCTCTTTCCAACAATTCCATTTTCTTGACCCTGTAAATAGTCTTTCCCATTTCAATACACGCCAGCTCCATGCTTTTAACTATTATATCAAACACATCTCTATCATTTTCTCAACCTTTCCTCTTGAAAACGACACCAATTCATCAGCAAACTTTATTAATCCCCCCTCTATACAATACCCACATCACGCCTCTCATTGCACCATGTTCCAAGCCACTATGATCTTTCAGCATAATTAATAATGCAGCATTACTCATCATCTTGCTTTGATCCTATCCTGCTGAGTCTCACTAAAAGATAAATCATAAGAACCCTCAACTCAGAACTCTCTAATGTTCTCCAGGATCACTGAAGTTGAAAAATAGAGACTTCTAAATCTTCCCAAGTATGACTACCAGTTTCCTCGCTGGCATTCTTGCCATTCTTAGCTTGCTCACTGAGTGCTGTAGTGACATTTCATTTGTATTTTAATGAATAAAGCTTGTCTGAGGGTCAGAGAAGTAAAACAGCAACTCTGGTCAGCCTTACAGACTAGACACCAAGGACACACACCTTTAATCCCAGTAGACACTCTAGCTTGCCATAGAAACCAGACGATAGTGGTGAACGTCTTTAATCCTAGAACTAGAAAGGATTATAAAATGGGGAGAGACAGCTTTCAGACTCAGTCTCACTCTGAGATTCCTGGAGGCAGGATCGCCATGTTTGGACTGAGTTAGAGGTAAGAGTCAGTGGCCGGCTGTTTTGCTTTTTGGATGGACCTTCAGGTTGAACCCCAATATCTATCTCTGAGCATTTATTAATCATGCATCATTTCCCCCAGCACTTCGTTACATGAATCCATACATTTATAAATCTATGTCAGCTATGTCCCTATCGGAATCACTGCTCTGATTTCCTCTTGCTTTGAGACTCTTTCAAAGATACGCACAAGCCTTGTTTCCTTAGTCTCTTCAGTCTTGTCTTTATTTGAATGTTGCCTTCTTAATGATCCTTTAAAAATCATCTTGCTTAAAATTCTCTCTTTTGCATTAATTGTACTTTTGTTTTCTTCACAGCTCTTGTTAGCATCTATCATAACATATACTTTCTTGGATTATTGTCTTCTGTTTCCATGAAAATGTAAATGCCAAGAACATGCCATAAGCATTTTCTATTTCCTCTCTCTCTCTCTCTCTCTCTCTCTCTCTCTCCCATAGTCCCATAGTATAATGACTATCAATCAATGCTTACTAAAAATAATTATACACTTTCCTTTGTCACTGTAGCCACTGAAAAGCTCAAAATAATTCCTACATGTTTAAATTTTAAGTATTCTAAGAAATACATTCAATTTTTTATTAAACAAATGGAAATAATGCAAGGAATAAAGAAAAGGAGGGGGGAGAATAAGAGGAAGCATATGATAAGATGACAATGTTAAGAAAATAGGAAATGGAGGGGGTGGGGGAGGGGGAATTGGGAGGGAGGCAGGAGGTGGAAATTTTTAATAATAATAAAAAAAGAAAATAGGGAAAGCAAACAAGATTCCTTCCTTCCTTCCTTCCTTCCTTCCTTCCTTCCTTCCTTCCTAGAGAAGTCCAGCAACATAAGATGAACAATTCACATTGAAATAAGAATTTATTGAGGATGGGGGATTATCAGACATAGAGAAGGTATGAAAATTATATTATCTTATTATGTGTTGAGATGGAATTGATCTCTGCTTTTTTAGTGACTCAGAGGTAGACTGCCGAATGGAAAGAAAGTCTGTCAAATGGAGGAGAAATTAACCAAGTAGCTAGTCAATACCTTTTTTTCCAGTCTGAGCATCTAACTTTTGCAAAGTTATCTATTGAATCCCATGAATTGATTAGTTAATGCATTCTGGGCAGCTGTGTTTTCTCAGTCAACTATACTAGTCAATGTGGACACAATGAATTTCAGAAATTTCTTAGGATTAAAAAATTCTCAGCAACCTTTCCTAACTTGATAGATTTTGTGGGTATTTTTCCTATAAAACTCCAACATAATTGAGAAGAAACTTGTTTAATAAAATGGATTGAAAGACTCAATGTCAAAGAAGTAACTTAGAACAAAAATTTAGAAGGTTTGTAAAAACCCTTTTAAACACAGGATGTATAAGTCTTCTCTGACATCCTATCTGTTTCACAGAAAAATATCAAATATATAACACTTGCATGCATTTTTATTAAATAAGGATCTTTAAATTTAGTTATTCCTTTAAGCAATAACCAAAAAAGGCAGTATCCTCTAAAGTGAAAACTTTTGTTTGATCTCACATTTTTCCAAAGCTTTCAAGGAAGGAAAAAACAAAAACAAAAACAACCAACCAACCAACAAACAAACAACTGTCCACCAATTTCTGAGCAGGAAAAGAAAATATATCCAGCCTAGAGAGCATTTTATTATTTTTTCAAGTGTCAAGGCAACAGATAGTCTTCTCAAATTTAAAGGAACTCTGAGAATAAAGCCCATTGGAGCTTTGTAGAAACAGAACCTGCTCCACAATAAACTAGTCAGCTCGAAAGCTAGGTATGCAGCTATGGAAAACATGATGGCTGCATCCTTCACTGCAGACCAAGTAAAATAAGGTGAGCAACCTGGTAGAGGTAAAAAACTATGGCTCCAAAATGTAGTTGTTCCCAAAGGAATGAACCCTATAGGGATATGCTAGGATTTATCAATTCTGCTCTTGAATATAAGATTAAGAGAATGAAAAACCTTGTTCACAGCTCAAAAGTGATTATAAGAATTTCATCATATTATTTACAAAGAACAATGTAGCCATACCAAGTGTTCAGCAAACGATGAATGAATAAATGGAATCGTTCCTTCTACTTCTTTGATATCTTGATTGAGGAGCCATTAAAGGACAAGTGAGAAACATGGCACTAGGGAAATTCCCAGGAATCCACAAGGATGACCCCAGCTAAGACTCTAAGCAACAGTGGAGAGGGTGCCTAAACTGGCCTTCCCCTGTAATCAGATTGATGACTGCCTTAATTGTCGTCATAGAACCTACAACCAGCAACAGATGCAAGCAGATACAGAGGTCAACAGTGAAGCAAGCACTGGGCTGACCGACTAGAGACCAGTCTAAGAGAGGGAAGAGCAACAATATGAGCAAAGGGGTCAAGAGCATGATGGTGATACCCAAAGAAGCAGCTGACCTCAGCTAGTGAAAGCTCACTAACTCTGTACTGATAGCGGGGAAACCTGCATAGGACCAAAGTAGGCCCAGTGAATGTGGGGGACAGTTGTGAGGCTTGGGCAGTCTGTGGGGCCACTGGCAGTGGGACCAGGATTTATCCCTAGTGTTTGAAGTGGCATCTAGGAGCACATTCTTTCTGAAGGGATACCTTGCTCAGCCTACATACGGGGGGAGGGGCCTTGGTCTTGCCTAGAAGTGACCTGTCAGACATTGTTGACTCCCCATGGGAAGGCTTACCCTGTCTGAGGAGTGGATGGGGGTTGAGTAAAGAGAAGGGTGGAGTGGGAGGAGGGGAGGGAGTGGTAACAGGGATAGCTATATAAAATGAGAAAGGACTGTATTAAAATATTCTTAATAAAAAATAATTCTTATAGGAAAAAGAAATACTATTTGGCCATAAAAATGAGATATTGGTATATCCTTCAACATGGATAAATTTTGGAATATTATGAGAACATCTAGCCACAGAACCATGTACATTTTGTGTTTTAATATATATGAAGTAGACAGACTAAGCAAGTCTGTAGAGATTATTTTTAACTAGTTGCATATGTCTGAGGGAGGTTGCTTTTAACTAGCTGCATATGTCTGAGGGAGGTTGCTTTTAACTAG
>LOEQ01002091.1:108731-120358 GCA_001685075.1 Bramus lutescens | reverse complement strand
GGGAGGTTGCTTTTAACTAGCTGCATATGTCTGAGGGAGGTTGCTTTTAACTAGCTGCATATGTCTGAGGTGAGAATGAAAGGAAAGTAGACAACACAGGTTTAATTTGCAAATAATACACAGGGTTCTCACGCTAGCCATGGAGATGGCTACTCCTTTCTGTAGAACACACTAAAATGAATAAGCACCTTGAACATGGCTGGATGGTGCATGTTAAAAAAAAAGTGCACTGGGGGGCATGTGAGTTACATCTCAGTAAAGCTGTTGCCAAGAGGATGAGAACATTTAAAGGCTAAATTGGCTGTGTTTGTGACGAATCCTAAGGTGACAATTATCCCAAAGCATGTGCAGAATTATCAAAGACAGCGCTCATGAGTCCTAGAGGGAAAATAAAGGAAAACAACAGCTACTTGACAACAAAACCCAAGCAGAAATAAATCAAAATAAGAAACATTCAAGAATAGAGACGCTTTAATGATAGGACAATGGGATAAAGCTTAAATATAAGCATTGCTGCAAGAATAGCAGAGCTAGCAAAACTGGTTAGTAATGATTTTTGTTTCCTAAACAAAAAACAAAGAAATATAGGCCATAAACCATTTTTCTCCTCCAAGCAGTAGAACATATTTCTGTTTTAAATGAACACTTTTCTGAAAGAGTGTGCTTTAAGGCTGTGGGTGCCTGCACAAAATTAAGCCAGTCAACGTTTCAGCGTGAAAGGGAAGGGACACATGAGCCCTACCACTAGCTGAGGAGCTATTGACAGCTGGCGGTTGCTAGAGGAGAGGGAGTCCATTTTCTTTAGGGGCAGATTGTCCATGATCAAGTGGAAGTCACACACCTTGTGAAAAGGGGCGACACTGATGGATTCAGTGGATTGCATTTTTCAAAAATAGGGGACATAAATTTCAAAGGAAAACTGGGGGGCATCCAGAAATTGGAGGCTATAAGGGGTGATGGTATCAAAATATGTTGCATGCATCTATGAAGTTCTCAAAGAATATATGAAACTATAAGTAGTGGATTTTGTCTGCCTAGAGAGTGGAGGTGGGCACAAAGTCCCGTCCATAACTCAGGAGGTAATTGATAGCTGCCAGGAGAAAG
Source organism: Bramus lutescens (assembly GCA_001685075.1). Taxonomy (NCBI): domain Eukaryota; kingdom Metazoa; phylum Chordata; class Mammalia; order Rodentia; family Cricetidae; genus Bramus; species Bramus lutescens. Next base: position 119,254 of record LOEQ01002091.1, on the reverse strand, counting down.
AGTCGGTTGTCCTTGAGGGTGTGGTTCCTGGTCACTCCTCCACGATCCCTTGAGTGGCCCAATGCCCAAGAGAATAATGAGAAGAACAAATAGGCCTTGATGGGTTTTAGAAGATGAGGATACAATGTTGGGTGGGTAGGGAATGGGGGTAGATCTGGGAAGGGTCGGAGGAGGGTGAATATGACCAAAATACATTTATGAACTGCTCAGAGGACTAATAAAAGGATCTTAAAATATAAATAAACGTAGAACTAAATTAATGTTCTTATCCGAGAGCATTTTCACAGCAGCAGTCAGGCATATTATAAGCAAATATCTCAGGAATAACCAGATGTCCTTTGTGTTGTGAATAACTTTAAAAATGAGTCAATCTTCCTGTATCAACCAAACTACTTTCACCGAATATACACATCTGCTTACCATCAACTTGTTTCTTACCAATAATTGCAAACCATCTATAGACTTTTTTAGATGTGTATGATGGATCACTCTCATTCTTCTACAAACTGCTATTTATTGATTATCTTTCATGTCATAGGCAAATGCTAGGTACCAGAAACACAAAAATAAATGAGCAATGGACCGCACTCTTAAGGGATCAAATGCAACCAAAAACTGTATTGAGAAATAAATCTTTGTAATTTTCTCAACATTTGTCTCAACACAGGGCAGAAGGTCTGTGCTCTCAAGAGATCTAAGAGGAAGGCTTCCTTGAAGTAAGGTTTTCATCTTGTAGAGTTTAGTAAAGAAGGGGAGAATTTTGCATGAAATGCAAATGAGGGAGAAAGCCAGGAGCTGGATTGCCTTGAGGTCCCAGCAGGTTCTTTGTGGTAGAGGACTCACAAAGCAGCAGAACAGCCCCATGATGTCTTTGTGTTGTGTGTCCAAAACCATTTAACGTTGTCCATCATACCTGGATTTCTTTATGTCTCTGTAAAATTTAAGAGGAGTTCTGAAGATATTTCAAAGAGCATTTGGGCTTTAGGTCAGTACCACTTCAGACCTAAGACAACTGCTAGCTTCTAGCTGGGATTCTCAAGCCATCTTGAAAAACCACTTTCTTTCTTTCAGTTTTTCCTTCTGGCCCCAATCCATCATGGACTAATGCTTTTGTATGGCAACAATAAAAATAAATTGCTAGAGAAACAGAATCAGAAAAGCAACAGCACAAAAACGCCTACTATCTCTAGTCCATTTTTCATTACTGCTGTGTTCAACAGACATAAATTTCTCTGTCCGGTTGGCATAAATCATCCTAAAAGCACACTCTACATTCTGCATCAACCTCATCATTGACTGGGACTCAGAATTGCCAGATGAGATCCAGCCTATGAAACACACTGGCCTACATCGTACTAAACACAAAGGTCTATAGGTTGGAAGCTTCCAGAAGTATGCTAGAAAAAGCTCTACCCACTCCCACATCTCCTGAATAAGAACCTATGGGAATAACTGGTATTAATGTATTCTGATGTGGAGGGAAGTTGGTCTAGAGACTGTTCAAGAGTATGACAAATTCAAAGGCATCCCCCAGCTCCTGGGAGGCCAAGGAGACACAAAAACACACAGGTGAACAACCTTCCTCACCTCCATGCCAACCAGGAAGCTTGGATCTTTCTCTTTTATTATTTCCTTTGGTTCTTTTGTGTCTGAAGTAAAAGAAAGCTAGGTGTATCCTCAGCAAGACTTTAGAACTCAGGACTGAGGTGAAGGTTTAGTGGGTAAAGTCCTTACTATGCAAGTGTGAGTTCAGATGCCCAGAATACATGTGAAACTGGATGTGATAGCATGCAACTGTAACCATCAGAACCTCTAAACACACAGGAACACACACACGCACACATACACTCCCTTTGCTAAAGATTCTAGAACCCTACTAGAGAACCTAAGAGTCACCATGATGCTAAAATCTTTATCCTTTGTTGAGTTTGGTGTTTGAGGTATGATTTACTGGCTATGTTCTCTACTGCATCTTACAATGTTAGTCATACCTTACATACACCATATGAAACAGTATTCCATGTCTTTGGATTATTTTCAGATAGAAATTGAGAACTTTTAGACATAACTATCTCTATATTGGCTCTATTAATAGTCCCCCGAAGCTGGAAAAAAATCAAACACTGCATGAACCAGTGAATGGATCCACATCCCATTTACTATAAGGCAGCCACATGACAACTGCTGAATCATGAAACAAGGGTGAACTCTTGGTACCCACAACCACACGGATAAACCAAGCACAATATGCAAAGATAGAGAACCCAGATGAAAAAGAAAACAGCTTTGAACTATTCCATTGTTAAAGGGTCTTGGAAAGGTCAAAACCATAGTACCAGGAAAGGAAGACTTTTTGCAAGGGTTTCTGGGTGATAGGAATTTTAGCAATATGTGAGAGGGAACTGTTATCAGGTGGAGGAAATGGTATCTGATTTGACTATGAGGATCTTTTTGTGGCTTCCTGCTTTTGCCAAAATTCTTAAGCTTTTTTACATTGTCTAAGTGATTCTTTAATATATGTCACAAATATAAAACATACAAAAATAAACAAACAAAAACAATGAATCAATTAACCAAATAAGAGTATGACATACTGTTGCTTAATCTAAAAGCTGGGTCATTAAAGAACAACATACATAAGCACATGAAGGATCAAAGTTTAGCATTGTGGTAATTAAGGTTAATAGTTTTTGCTGGCATTATTTTTCTGCCACAAAATCAGTTTGTCCATACCAAGCCATCATGCTTTTGAGAAAACTCCTTACAATTTCTATATGTGACTTCTGCTGTCAACAGTCATGTTAACAGCGGCATATGGACTGCAGACCCACCTGTGGTAAGATTGGAAAGGATCTGAAAGTTGAGACATCATCCACTAATTAGGGTACATCTCATAGCTAGTAGCCACAGAGCTCAAACTCATTTTTAACTTCTTTGAAATTTCTCAACACTTCTATCTTCTCTTACACAAAATGGCTAGAATTAAAGTTTCCAACAGCTCTAATTGCACCTCTAGACACATTTCTGGGAGAAAAATTTCAGCCTGTTTTCTTGTGTTTATACTTCTATGCTCGTCTGTTCAAAAACCATATCTCAATGAATGACAAAACAGTTTTAGTCAAACTGAAAAGTCACAGGTTATCCTCAAACACTTAATTCTGACTCTCCATTCAAATCATTTGGAATTTGCTTCCCTAACTGACTCCCTTCTTTTCTATGCTTCATGGCTTTAGCCCTCCCCTTTCCATTTTCCCTGTCATTACATCAAAGCTCATATTATTGGTCATTTATAGTTTATAGTTCATCTTGTATTTTCCACTGGATCACGAGATTTTAAATATTTTAAACCCTAAGTTATCCAAAGCCCGCTTCTAACACTTCTAAAACTGGTGTAATGCTGTATCCTTCCTCTGCTTTCAGAATCCTCTTTCACAGGGACCCATATCTGTGGGCAGCATTTCTGCCCAGTATACCTCACTTGGAACTTGGCTAGAACATGGCAACTTTAATTGTACAGATTTCCACATAGTGAAAAGGAGTGAGATTGTTTTGTTTTGCAGCCATTGCTCTTCCAATAGGAACATTTTTACAATGGCTTTATGTGGAAACTCATCCTTGGGCTCTGCTACAATGTGAGCATGAAGTGTCTTCACCAGAGGCCCATGTTGGAGGATTGGTCTTTACTTAGAATCAATCAGCGGTAGGGAATGAATTAGGAGGGTTCTGACTTGTTCAATGACTTCATCCATTGATATATTCATAATTTGATGGTGTTATTGGAAGATGATGAAATCTAACCTAGGTGGAGGAGTAGACTGTGGTGGGTCGACCTTAAGGATGCACTTGGTCCCCAGATTTCTCCTCTCTCTTCCTGACTCCTCTCTGTCTTCCCTGTCTTTCTGCTTCCTGCCACCATGGGGTAAGCAAACTTGCTCCACACCTCTCTTCTTTGACTTTTCGCATCACCATAGCATAAAAGGAAGAGGGCCAATTGACCACAGACCTGTACCTCCTGAAACCAGGAGCAAAAATACTCTCCCCTATTCAAATGATTTCTGTCAATGTGCTTTGCAGCAGCTTTGAAAACCTGCCTAATACAGGGCCTCATGTGGAAATGAGCCTCACCTCACAAACCAGAGGAGGCAAAAGGACTAAGTATTCAATAACAGCTTAATAAGTCAGACGTTAATTAGCATGCCTCAGAATACTACAAAGAACATATACATCTATACTGCCAAGATTGATTTCTTCAGTACCCCCTTATTCATACGGTTTAACTTCCAGCTTCCCAATGTTAGCAAGATAGACACTTTGACCCTAGAATCTTTGGCACGTGACAGACTGGTAGACTGTTAGATACCTGCCACCATATTGGACCTCTCCCCCAGATGATGCTAATAGCTCACATTCCACAACTATGACAACCAAAGCATGTCTCCAGATACTGCTAATATCAACTAGGAAAGAGCAAGGAATGCTTTCCTGGATGGAGAATCATTCTAAGTCAAAAAATATTTTTTGATTAAATTTAACAGTGTAGACATCATTGGATTTATATGTGTACTGTGTATTTGTTTCTCTCTGTGTGTGCATCTGTGCATGCATGTATGTGTGTGTGTGTCTGTGTGTGTGTCTGTGTGTGTATTTAACTATTCAGCAATGGTAAGTAAGGAAATTCTAAGGATTGGGGCTGCAGAGATGACTTGGAAGTTATGAGTACTTATTGTTCTTGTGGAGGACCCAGGTTTATTTACCAGCACCATGAGGTAGGTCACAACTGGTAACTCCATTCTAATAGATCTGAAGTCCTTTCTCAGACTCTGCAAGCAACAGGAATTAATTTGCTGTGCATGTACATGTGTGCACATGTGCACACACACACACATACACACACAAACACACAAGGTCCCATGCAGATGCATGCACACAAAACACTCACACACATTCAATAAACTTTTTTAAAAAATAAAATCTTTCTTTGAAAGAAATAAAGGAAGGATCAAAGAAAGAAAAAAGGAAGAAAGAGAGGGAGGGANAGGGAGGGAGGGAAGAAGGGAGGGAGGAAGGGAGGGAAGGAGGAAATTCTAAGGGATTAAATTAGTAGTGACCACAGTAGAAGCCCACCTGATTCCCAGAAACTATGGCAAAGGCACATGTAGTAAGAAAGGAAGCCTGGCTGGTTGCTGCAGCATTTTGATCTAAGCATGCCATGACGGGGCAGGTGATCTACAGAGGCTCTTCTCTGTCGCCACAAAATATTGTTGTACTCTCTGGATGCATGCTGACTTTACGACCTCATCTCTCTGCTCATAACTTTTTCCCTCCAGGAAACATCCTTATGTCGGCTTCATATGAGTGTGGGATGGAGGCAGGGGTAAAGCTGATGAATGCCAGAAATGGTGGCTAGAATAGCAGCTTTATAGAATGCATATGTAATGTTTATGGGCCAGGAACATCTTTGCCTTTTTAAGTAAGCAACTTTGCTACGCATCTCTCTACATCTACCGAATGTCACATCTTTCCTTCTTATGTGGAACTCCTGCAATAAAATTGTATTTTAGGGTGTGCATTTAATGCAAACAAATATTTTTTCCTATTTCCATTTTAATTTCTGGAACTACTAAAAGCATCCATAATGAATGCATCTACCTCTGCAATAATTGATTTTGAAGAGGAAGTGGTTAAGAGTCTCTGTTCAGACTTTGTTGACTCCCCATGGGTGGCCTTATCCTCTCTGAGGAGTGGATAGGGATGGCGAGAAGGTTGGGGGAGCTGGAGGAGGAGGAGGAGAGGGAGGAGGAACTGGGATTGATATGGAAAATAAGAAGATTATTTTAAAATTAAAAAAACTCTGTTCTTTTTATTTCCTGATGAAAAACAAATATTTAGGTATGTGGGGGGACATGCACTGTATGTACATGCATGTGTATGTGTAAATGTGTGTGAAGAACTACTTCTAAATATCAATATCTTACTGTAGAATGGTAACACTTTGAGCATACAAAGCGAAAGTCCAATTTTTGAAAGTCAATTCACAGACATATAAACTGAAAAAGAATAGAGATTAAAGGTTGAAATATACGTTTGATCAAACTGACATCTGCTTCGATTGATGCTCTTATCCTACCCCAGACTTACCGGTAGGAAGTACACATGAATTCCTAACCATTTAGATGGCACGGATCCTTCCTCAGCAAATAAAAATATGGAGAAACGCAGGAACGCTGGAATGCATCTATGGACCAATCTGTTGGGCAGCCAATGGTTTCTTTACCTTTCCCAAGGCAAAGGTGGGTGGCAGGGGGAGACTTGCTGCCAAGCCTCATTATCTGAGTTGATTTCCTGGTACTCACATGTTGGTAGGTGAGAACAGATTCTCTGAAGTTATCTTCTGACCTCTACATGCACTTTGCAGCCCATATACCTCCCTCCACCCTACACACATCCATATGCATACAATGAATGTCATTAACAATTCATTACGTCTCATGGGATTTCTTGATAGAGTTTTGGTTCAATTACCCTGTGATAGACACATGCTGCTTAAGCAAAAAGACTTTCTTCTGGTAAGTTCACACATTGGGACCACTTACTGTCTCCCCGGCAGAGCAGAGGTCCCAGTTTATAGGCAGCTTCTGAATGTGGACGTCCTGTGTCCGTAATCACTATCTTAGTGACCGGCAGATGTTCTTTATAGGAGAGGAATCCAGTGTCATTGGTCCTAAAATAAACAGGAGCAGGAACGAAATCCTTCAATTATGATGATGAGTGGAATTCTAAATTAAGCAATGATTTTCCTGGCACTTCTAAATGAAGACTTTCCTACTAAGTTTGGACACTGACAAAATAAAACCTAATCACTCATCTTAGCAAATGAAACATGGTAAGATGTTAGCTAGTCTCTCTTGTAGACATTAAAGTCTAGACTGCAAAATATAACATAGGTTAAGATTAGAATGCAATGACTTTTTGGGTGGATACCTTCCTCCTGGCTCACCGGTCCCTCTCTCATTCTAGGGAGTGCTCAACCATGGGCTAGTGGTGGATTCTAGGTCAGTGGTAGTCATTGTCTTTATTGTGTACCCACTACTGAGCTCACCAGAATCCCATGAAGACTTCCAAACTCATGGTCACACAGATGGCCCTAGTTAAACTCAGCGGTTACAAAATAAAATGAAGGGACATGAATGTGGGGAAAGGGCTTTTTTATGAGGAGAGGGGTTGATAGGAGGAGGCGGGGAGAACAATCAGAATTCAGAAAAGACGTGCATAAAACCTCAAAGAAGAAATTTAATTAATAATAAATAAATAAGGTGTTCCTATAGATATTTCTAAAGCAGACAAAAGTTTGGAACAGTGGCTCTGTTTTTTAATCAGGTGGAAAAAGCATTTGGCTAATTTACTGACCCTTGGCATGCTGATTTGTAGGCAAGTTTGCTTAGTATTTGTTCTTTTTTCCCCTATGATTTATTTACATTTTGTTTTGTTTTTGCTATTGTTGTCTTGTACTTATTGATCAACTCCACATTCCTCTATAATCAACCCTGTCTTCTCTATTAATTTTTCAGATAAAACTTTGTTCACTGAATTTTACTATTTCCTTAATGGATTATAAAATGCACCCATGAATTTTTGCAGTCTACTTATATTTCATATTATAAAACAATATGTAGTATCAGAAGCTCTCCATGAGATTGTTTAACACTCCTATACACACAGAAATACACACACAAGCTTTTCATGATATTATGGCAATCTACTTTAAATGTATATTGTAAACTTTGCGACGTAATTAAGCGAAGAAATTTACTTTTGTATTTAAGGAACATTGGATAATTTATAATTTGTAGTGCTCTTCATTTCTTCCTAAATATCTGAGTTTTCTTCCGAATGTTATTTCCTTTTATGCCAGAAAATTTATTAAAATTATTTTCATTTCCAATGTTAATTTGCCATTCTAAAATGTGTACTCGGTCCTTTAGTATAGTTCGCTTTCATTTACATTAAATTCCCTATTCACTCACTGTGGATATTTTTAACTTTAGATGTTCAAACATGTCTATAATGTTAGCCTTAAAGATTTCAGCTACAAATTTTAAAAGGTAGCCAAGACTTTGTTTACAATAACCTCACTCAATGTCTTGATTTTATCTGGATGTGTACTTTCTTGAAATATCCAGGAATATGAGAGTGTTCTGGATATTGTAGGTGGGGGAGTCAAGAAATACTGTATTTTTATTGTTCCTTCAACATTTTATTTTTTCTCATGGGTATCTAAGTAGAAGCCTATGATTTTATTTCAGCCTTCCCAGGGTTCTCTATGGCTGCCTCACTCTGGGTTTTCAGTCTTCCCTCTCAATTTGAGGACCATGGTCTTTGTAGTAAAGACGTGAACTTTGATACTCTTGCCCTAAACTGAAGGATTTTCAAAGCAAATCTCAGAGGCTTAACAGCCCAGATCTTTTTCTCCTCCAGCAGTAACTGTGGGAATGGCCTGTTGATTGCTCAGTTCTCTGTCTGTGGCTCTACCCTTGGCCCTAGAAGCTCTCCCCGATTCACATGCGCTTTGAAAGGTGGTTGAGGGTACAGAGCAGGAGCTATGCGGCAGACTGGTTCAAAACAGCCTTCTTTTTCTGGAAATTACCCTCTCCTTCAACTTCCTGTCACTCTGGACTACCCCAACTCTGCCTCCTGATACATTCATAAAAATAAAAATAATACAGAATTCTCTTGGAGTTTAGGCTCCTAATGGCAAGACACAATGGGTGCGTTGAAGGAAACAAAATTTAAATCTAGGTCCCATTCTCCCTGGTTCTTTTCTTTCAACCAATCCTGGAAGCCCCTATTGATGTCTGATTCTACCACTCTTCTTTTAAACACACACACACACACACACACACACACACACATTAAAATTTATCATTTGTTTTAATTCTGTGTATTAAGTATTTGTTTTCATGTGTCAAAGCCCACCACAAGTGTACCTGGTGTCTTTGGGGGCCAGAAGACAACATTGCTTGCCCGGTACTGGAGTTAGTTATTAACTACCAGGTAGACACTCGGAAATGAACTTAGATCCTCTGCAAGAACAGCAACTGTTGTTAACTCAAATATTAATTTATTACACTTATTATTATTATTACAACATTTATCTATTTAAGCTCTGTTTAGGAAATGCATGCCTTGGCATGTGTGTGAAAGTCAGAGGCCAGCTTGCAGCAATTGTCTCTTTCTGACCTCCACGTGAGTCCCAAGGACAGAAGTCACCAGGTTTAGGAACAAGTGCCCTTACCTGGTGAGTCCTCTCTGCAGAGCCCTAGAGACTTATTTTTGTAATAGTTTCCTGAGTCTGTAAAAACATAGTTTTGTGTGTATGCATATATACATATATGATTATTCACCTATAAGCGGAATGGAATATGAGATGTTTTAAACTCTTTGTGTGTGTGTTTTTAAAAAAAACTAGTTTTAATTAGTAATGTGTTGCAAAGGCTCTTAGGGGTTATCTCTGGTGATTAGGTTAATTTTTTGTTGCTGTTCAGCAATACTAATAACATTTTTGCCCATTTACAATTACAGTTTTCAGTATGTGAACAATTTTTCTGAATAGATTAAGAAAAACAGCTGTTATTCAAAGGGAGTAAATATCAGTTCTTACAGAATTCCATACAATGTTTTTGATCCTATTCACCCCTCTTCCATATTCCGCCAGACCACCCGCCTTCCTTAATGTAGAGTTTGGGTGAGAGAGATGATATTCTTCGTATAAAAACTCAATCAGAACTCTATGATTCCATATAGGTTCTGCTTAGAACAATACTTTATATTTTGAAATTCCTAAATGTCATAGATTTCATTTTGAAGATATTATCCATATAACATTTGTTTTTTTCTGGTATACTTTATCCTTTAAAATATAAAAGGAATACATAATAATTGCTCAGAACTATAATAATTCAAAATCTACAAATTCGTGCTTCTGAAGTTTGCAGCCTATGTTAATGAGATGTGCTTTGGTAATTGGTTACATAATATTGCGGAAATAGAAAGGGCTGTTATTTACGCTGAAAGGATCTTTGGAGAATCACAACTCTCATGTCATAGACACATTGGTTTTCTCATATGATAAAAATAAAATAAACAAAATATGTGGTCTATTAAAATAGCTTCTGAAAGCTCACTATCTTAACCCGTAGAATTGGAATGACTGTACTACAAATCATCCAAACATAGTTCTACCTAATTCTTTCCTCAAGTAATTGAAAGGAAAGTTACCATTCGCTCCTATCCGCATCACAGTTGCAGTGATATTGAGCATCTATGCAGTTGCCTTCCAAGCCACACGTGCACTTCTGAGGCACAGGCAGGGAACCTCCCCAGTAGGTCTGTGTTTCATTGGTTCTTCCCACCCACCAGCTCCGAGGGCTTCCATCTGAAAGACAAATGAGAGGGATGAATCATCTTCCTCCATCTTAGAGCATTGTTCCTTCTTCCTAAGTCATTGAAAGTAAAGGTGGCCTTGA
>LOEQ01002091.1:82686-104314 GCA_001685075.1 Bramus lutescens | reverse complement strand
GCCGGGCAGTGGTGGCGCACACCTTTAATCCCAGCACTCAGGAGGCAGAGGCAGCCAGATCTCTTGAGTTTGAGGCCAGCCTGCTCTATAGAGTGAGCTCCAAAACAGCCAGTACTATTACATAAAGAAACCCTGTCTCGTAAAACCAAGGGACAAACAAACAAAACAAACTAGACAGGATTGAGACTGGACTGGTTCTTCCTAGAATGCATGAGTTCAGATGCTTTTCTGGTTTCTGCTCAAGCAGCTGAATCCATTATTTCTGGCAGCCTTTCCTAATTCTCAACTATACCTACAGGCTAGCTGTCAACAGTTCATGAAAGAAAACAAGTCATTTTGAGAAAACTAAGTCATATTTGTATTAGCTCTTGTCCTTGATAAAATAAATCTTATTGGCCACTTGCTCTCTATAGGGATAAACACTGTCTCCATTCATCTAGTACCAGAATGAAGCCTTTACTGCACAGTTATCCGATTAAGGCCAGGAGGGGAGTTAGAAAGCAATCAGGGCTTTGGACCAAGCTCGGTGTAACTTGACCTTGTACTTTTCTCCAGGCAGAAGCTTCCCCGAGAGCTCCCGACTGTCACACATTTGCTAATTAAAATCGTCAGGCGCTCTTCCAGGGAGTACAGCAGTCAACTGGAAAGGACGCCAGGTGCCTCAGTTTACCCACCTTGCTGATTAACGAGCCTTGACTTCTTGCAGTAGTACACGAGCTCCTGCTGGCAGTGCTCTGCGCGGTTAATGGAGGCCTGCAGCTGTTCCACGCTGGCCTCATACTCAAAAGCCCCAGTGTGTGGGCTCTCAGAATGAGCGTTCCTGACTCTCACTAAGTCAGACCCGTTGTGCTGTATGATGGTCCATGCCGTTTCTTGTATGCAGAAATGGGGGGAGAAAGAGAGGAGACCATCACTAGTCTGCAAAAGTTAAAATAAATAAAGAAAATCAAAATCATCTTCTATCTGGGTTAAGTCTTTCCAGTCATCAAATCTCTGAGAGAGAATCAACACAAATGGATCCTCAAGTTTTTAAAATTGTAGCAAAATGACTTTCTTCCCTGAAATGTATCCTAACACCATGCATTTGCCATGATTTTGCTTATGCCTTATGTTATTTAACCACAGCAATGTTTGTGATGACGTTATTAAATCAGAACTATTGAATTTTCATAGTCAAGTTCATCTAGTAACTCCAACAGGGTAGCCTTTTAAAGAAACATCAGTCCTTTTGATCTTCAAGAAAGAAAAAAAAATGCTACATGTTATACATGTAAAATATTTGTGTATATACATAGAATTACATTATATACTACAGCGTGAAAAGGTGAATGTTACAATTAGTAAAATAGCTAATACTGTCTGATGCAAAAATAAAATTGTTTACTCTTCCAAATATTCATGTTCCCAGCAAAAATGAAATCAAAATTTTAAATCTCTCTTCAACCAATATGAGTATATATCTCATCCTTTCTTTTTTTAAAAGTGTGTGTGTGAGAGAGAGAAGAGAGAGAGAGAGAGAGAGAGAGAAAGGTGTGTGTGTGAGAGAGAGAGAAAGGTGTGTGTGTGAGAGAGAGAGGTGTGTGTGTGTGAGAGAGAAAGGGGTATGTGTGTGTGTGTGTGAGAGAGAGAGGTGTGTGTGTGTGTGTGTGTGTGTGTGTGCATATGAGTGTAGGCACCCTTGGATGCCAGAAGAGGGCATCAGATTCCCTGGAACTGGGATTATAGGCACTAGTGAATCAATAAATATGCCAAATTGGGGGAAAGTCATAACAAAGTGTAGACTCTCACCCCCTGTTTAGCTAATATAGTCACAGGAATCAGCAATAGAAACAAGACAAAGGGATCAAGTTTGACAGTTTCTGCACCCATCACTCCTGGAATTATCAAATAAAATGGGTGAAATGAGGCAGGAACAAGTCAGTGTTCACATCCCTCTGTTCGTGGGTCATTGTTTTCTGTGAAATGTCTGCTGGTCCTTTCATTTCTCCTTTATATTTCAGCTTAGGATGCAATCAGTAGACCTCTTCTCTCCAGAAGGGCATTATATATAAGCTAAGGAAATTAACTGTGGGTGGCCTGCAGAACAGGGCTGAGGCCATCACATAGGGTTGTACAGCTGGCATATGTCTGTGCCCTTCAGAAAGTGAAGGAAAAAATGAAATCTAAGCCTTCTCTTCCAAGTTTGAAATGAATTGGCAGAACCAGTCAATAGGCTAGGTCAGAAATCCTACAGTTTTTGCTGACTCAATCATAGCTGTTGGAGACTTAATGTTATTATTAAGCAAGCAACTCCAGTCACCCTGGCCTCCCTCAGACTGGGCTCTTATTGTTCAACAAAACCAGTGGCCTTTTCTCCAGGTGAATCTGCTGCTATGCATGAAGAAGCTTAACTCTGGCTGAGTAGCTTTCAGAAGAGCAAGACAATGAACCTGCTTGGAGCCTTTGTCTCTGGGCCTTTGGGGTCACATTAAGAGGGACTTTCATATAGCTCAGCTTCCCTGTTTGTTTTGTTTTTTTCTAAAGGGACTGAGAAAGGTTAAAGCCATCATGCATGGCAGCCATTCAATGGCAGCTCTTATAAATGTTTCCTTTTGGAAATAGTGAAGCCAGCAGATATTAGGAGAGGTTCTGTAAGCAATTTTATATTCTGATACAAAATGCTACTAAGTGTGCAGTTAAGGAGAAATTGTGCTTAGCAAACCACATGGATCTCCAAGGCAAAGGAGATTTTCAGCAAAAGAAGTGAGGGTTCCTGCAGTTAGGTCTGGCTGGAATCACCTGTGTAGGCTTTAATAGGAGGATCCTGGGAAACTCTGAGCTTAGAGCCATCTTCCTTGCCATGCAGACAGGATTGTTCTGGCATGGCCTTAGAAATAATAATAAAAAAAAATGCAAGGACCACATAATTTGCCATGGTTTGCTTTATTGGGAACTCTCAGTCTGAGATCACCAACATTCTTTAACATGCTAATTGTTCTGTCCCCAGCACACAGTCTGGCACATGAAAAAAGCATGTGCTGGGGAAAGGAGGGAATCATCAAATGAGGAAACAGAGGAATAAAAATGGTGTGATATCTAGGTTATCTAGCACAGCCCAGGTCATCTCATTCTCTTATGCAGTGACTCTGAAACTTCCACTGCCGTTGAAGTGGCTTATAACTCTCCAACAGCAGAAAGGATGGCAAACTACGGTAAAGTGTGAAACTGTGACAGGTCTGCTTTCAAGCCAACAAGTTATTCTGACAAATATGCAGATAGCACCTTCATCTCTCAACTATCCATCTATGATCTATCCAGTCATCATTTATCTACCTATCCTATGTCCATCTGCCATCTATCAACTACCTAACTTCTATAGATGTATCTGTATGTTATCATCTTTGTATCTATTACCTATTCATCTTTTACCTATGAAATGTCCATCTACCAGCTGTGCATCATCTATATATCTATTATTCATTCACCTGTAATCTATCATCAATCTAAAACCTATACAACTATCATTTACCTATTTATCATATATCTACATATTACATATTAATCCATTTATCTGCCAATCCATCTATTCAATCATCCATTCATCTAAATCTATCACCTACTCATATATTATTTACCTATCCTTTATCTATCACCTAGATAAAATTCATCTATAAACTTTCTAGATAGATAGATAGATAGATAGATAGATAGATAGATAGATAGATCTCATCCATAATATATAATGAATATCTTCCATTTATCAACCAACTATCTATATATCCTTCTATAAACTATCATCTGTGTATCTCTCTGTCACCAAGCATACATTCATTTACCATCTATCCATCTGTCATCTATCTGTCATGGGCCATCCTTCCGTCACCTACTATCATCTACTTACCCATCTGCCTTTCCTAACTGACCTGGAAGTACTCCTTATTGGGGACCCATTTCTTACAGGGACCCTTAGCAGCTTAGATTCCTCACACTCCATTTTCCCACACGCCATAACACTGAGTACCATATGCCCCTGTGTGTGCTGCAGCTAGATCACAAGACAGAAGCCCAGACGTGAGAGGCTCATGTCCTCTGGAGGATGATGAGCATACCCCTTCCATAGTGAGGAGCACTGTGGCTCTGGAGTACAACAAATCTGAACTGGAGAAGTCACAAGTCCTTTCATATCAATTACCCTTAAGAGTGGGCAGCAGACGAGCTTTTAAATGTCTCTAGAACAGTTTCCTATCTGGAACTTCCTAGACAAGCCTGCCTTTGACCATCTTTCAACCTCCTAGTTGTTCTGTGTCTGTTTGTTGTTTTGTTTAACTGTTGTACTTGTTGTCAGTTTATCTCACGTTCTTAGAGTGAATAACATTGTTTCCATGCGGGTTATTAGTAATTTCTGTGGCTAGACAAGCAACAACCATTTGATTGACAATCTATTGACTTGCCTCCCCTGCAGGGAAAGAAACCGAAGTATTAATTTTATTAATAATATTAGTATTTCTAATGTGAGTTAGTTAGTTAGAGCAAGTGTCTGTTATTTGATTTCTCTTTTGAACCAGCTTTAACAGGGAACTCATCTCTTTGTTAATAATACGTTCAACAAAATCTCTAAAATCTGCTCTTAAGTATTTACCTTAATGTCTGTTTCAGAGTTAAGCTTTTCAGTTCTGAAAAGTTATTCCTTGCTAAATGCAACAAGAGTTATGGAGTAAGGAGACGCAGGCCAATAATGAACAAGAAGAGACTGCTGAAACGGGCAGAAAAATCTACGGACTTAAAATAAAAAATAGAATGGTAATTTGAGTTTGCCAGTGTCTCTCCCTGCAGAGATTTCTAATACTATGAATTGTAAATAAAGCAACTGAGTAATTAAGGCCTTGATTTACCTGAGGCTGACTGCTATTTTTTAGGGTGATAGCAATGTAAAGAAAAAAAAACCTGCTGTTTAAGCAACACAGTTGCAAAGCTGTGGTGCCTCGTGTTTAATAGCGGAGGGTGATAGATGTGCTAAAGACTGGAAAGAGCAGGTAGGTAGTAGTGCATTCTAAAAACAAGAGGGAAGAAAAGCAGGGCCCACCAGTGCACTGTGTACAGCCTTAATGCATGCACAGCTAGATGCCTTCTAGCAAAGGTGCCCAGTAAACCTACATGGCTCCTAATAACCCTAACATACATGGCTCCTAACAACCCTTGAAGTCTGAAATCTCCAAAGTAAAAATAATTACGCTACTTTTGTAAGACCTAGCACCCTTGTCTTATTGTTTGAGTAGCTTTGAGAGCCCATTAAATGAAAGTTGTTTTCTAGTCAAAGGAATGGAACTCTCCTCCCTTAAGAGTACATCTAGTTGGACATAGCCAAGAAGACAGGTTTATATTAAGCCATGCTAATTAGGTAGGAGGAACAATTATCTCTTTAATGGATAATGTACTTTTCCTTCCCAGGATTCCCACCCACTAGTACAGTCCCTATGAGGCACCATGAGGTTCTGTTGGGTCTGCCTAGGTTTTTGTGTCCTGACTCAGAAAAACGTCTCTTCCTCTCTTTCCTTTCTTCAGGCTCGTTCTTTCAGATGCCAGCCAGAGCCTGCCTGTGCTGCCTTTGGTACTTTGGACTTTGTCTTAAGGATGTGAAGCTCTCCTCCCTGCCATGCGGCCGACATCCATGCCTAGTTCAAACAATGTGGCTCTTATTCTCTCTCCTAAGGTCCCATCTATGCATCTGTGATAAAGCTCACCCTAAAACTCCCACTTTGCCTGAGAATCTCGTTCTGTGAGTTTACAAGAATCTGAAAGCCACAGGCTTGGGAGAGCTTTGGAAGCCATCAATTTTTTTTTAACACAAGCTCCACCAGAAAGACTCCTTTTTCTCCAAGAAACCCGATATCTCCACATCATTATGATAAAATTACACGGAGCTGCCTGTTAGAAAGGCAGAGATTCAAGCCCAGAAAGCCCTAACAGTACAGGAAAGAGTGGGGAGTTGAAGACACAGCATTTCCACTTGTCAAGGGTTGGAAAGCCCTCACTTGAGCTCCGGCTGAAGCAATCTTCTTTACAATGCAACATTTGATAAAGAGAAACTGCTTAAACATAAAACTATTTCATTAAAGTAAACACAATGAGTTTAGAGTGGAATACAATCGCCTTCCACCAAGCAGCAACATCGCCAGGGACCCATCTAATTCCATTTTTAAATTATATTTAGGATGCTCAATTGGCAAAGAAAGTTGGTCTTTAATGTGACTTAAGAAATTACCCATTCGAAATCGGGATTTTGGTTTGCTTGTTTGTGTCAGTTAGCTGGTAATGCTTCGGGATTTTTTAATCCACTTGGAATCGTTTCCTTCACACTGATTTCGAGCATCTATTCGTTTTCTAAGTCACACATTTGAAAGTCATTGAATCAGCACTGTGCCTGGTATTCTTGACTGCTCTCCCTGATTTGGGTAACAAAATGAGACAAGGAACAGGGCACTGATCAAACATGGAAAAGGCTCCAGGCTGCAAGAAAAGGTACTATGGTTTGTGTTCTTGCCTGTTCCCACCTGATACCACCAGCCTGCCACATTGGCACTTGCCAAGTCTTGGTTTCCTCATTTGCAAAAATAAAAAACCTCCAGGTTCCTTCCTGCAATGGAGTATGATCTAAGGATTGTAAACTGGACTATCCTTACTGCGTGTACTGGCTTTTTGGAACCCATTCTCTTTGGATGGATACCTTACTTAGCCTAGATATTATAGGGAGGGCCTTGGTCCTTCTTAAAAGCAATGTGCCTTACCCTCTCTGAGGTGGAGGGAAGGTGGAGGGAATAGGAGGAGGGGAGAGAGTGGGAACTGGGATTGGTATGTAAAATGAAAAAGAAGATAGTTTCTTTTCTTTTTTTTTTGAAAAAAAATAAAAGGAAAAAGAAAAGAAAAAGCAAAAACCAAGGAGAGTTTCACATTGTAACACAGTGCTTCTCCTGCTCCTTGCTGGGGTTGTTACATTCTGAGTTGCTTCTTTTGTTGGACTATGTTTCAATAGTCTGAAGCTTCTGGAGACATGTAGCTGTCCCTGAACAAATGTGTCTCTGCCCTCAACATCTGGCAGATGTAATTCAGTAATTTGCATTTGGTGATGCCTGCCTGAATTATTATCCATGGTAGCATATGAGATAGCGGGTCCTATCATTGATAGATCTTCATTATTTCTGAATTTGCCCACTTGCTCAAAATTTATTTGTAACCCCAACATTCTCCAGTCATCTGTAGACATGCACAGAGCAGCAAGAATTTGAGATCTCAATCTACGTATTCCCAGCTAAAGCTCAAGAAACAGCTGCTCCCTGTCTCCTTTTTTAGCTCTCCTGCCATACACGGATGTAGTTATGGTCTATTTTGTTCTCTTTTGGTTGGTGACATTGCTGGTTATAATGGCTGCATAATACTGCTGAGGCACTGAGGATTATCACTAGAATCAAACTATGACTGGAACATAAAAACCTATCTTACTATGCTCCTCTTAGGAGCAATGATTTAGTACTTTTTAATCTAATGCCCATGGTTATTTTATGGAACATGACAACCACAAATCAAGAAACAACTCCCCCAAACTCTACCCCCGCCATTCTTTGTTAGTGTGCACACGTGTGAGTGTTTGTGTTTCTGGGAGCCTCAAAACCCAGAGATATTTATTAATTTACAGAAATCTAATTTTTAGTATCACAACTTAGGCCTCATATGTGTATAAATGGCTCATGAAGCATTTATGGGGACACAAGATTATTAGTTTTGCAGGGGCATTGCTGTTAATTCTAACTCAGTCTGTCTTATACAAACTGGACAAGTTTAAAAATTAATTGGGACACTCAAGTGCATAGCTTACATGGACAGTTTTCCTTTGTTCTTTGCGAACTCATTTTTACTATCAGTGTGTTTAAATTTTACAGGGCAGATTAATCTATTCATGCAAAAATTTGAAAGTCTTAGGTGTAAAACAGAAACTCGAAACTTGTGTACATAAAATAATCATCTGGAAAGAATGTCTAAGGTTCTATGGCCCTCCTAACCTATGAGGCAGAAAGCCCTGGCTATTGTCTGGGAATATGTAAGGTGCAGACTGTACAGAGGCACACAGGAGATAAGCATGTCGAATCAGCATGTGTTTTAGATCAGTTTGGTCTGTAGAACAGTTTCCTCAGTGGTTGCCAACTCCTGAAGTCTCCAAGGAGTATATTTGAAAGCTCTCTAAAGATAAGTTCTACAGTAATTCTAGCCCTGTAAAAACCAATAGCCCAGGCTTAACCACTACCCTGTCGTTTTGAGAACCGTGTGTTAGGGAAGACCTATTGTCCCCTCCCCAATCTCCTTAACTTCTTGTTTGATTGTGTGACAGATATCTTCAACTCAAAATGAGTTATATGGAGTTTCCGCTCTCTGTTCCTCAAACCTTTCCTGATCCCATCTCCAATAACGTTAACACTTTGGTTGTCTAAGGAGATCATGGTTCTTTTGGTTTTCTTGTGTCTCGTATGTATCCCACACACTAGGCGAGTTTCTTTGCCCCATCTGCATTGGTAATGCTCAGGGGCAATAGCACCACCATCAGCTTGTCCTTGGACATCTGCTCTGAGGATTGGCATGAACCGCCCTCCTTAAGTCTCTAGCATGGGAATACGTGGTCCCCAGATGGTGTTTCTTTGAGAAGGATTAAGAAGTGTGACGTGTGGGGAAGCCTGTTGCTGAAGGCAGGTGTTGTGATTTCAGAAGACTCATGCTGCGTTGAGTGCCTACTCTCTGTTTCCTGTTTGTGGCTTGAAATGTGGGTTCCTGGATGCAGCTTCAGCCACCGCTGCCTGCTACCTCTACTCTGCCATCATGGAATCTCGCCCTCTAGAACTGTAGCCTCCCTACCCTGCAAACCTCTTCCTTCTATAAGTTGTCTTACTTTTATCAAAACAGTAGGAAAGTAACTAATACATCTGTGCTTTCAAAACAGTCTCATCGGGGGCTGGAGAGATGGCTCAGAGGTTGGGAGCATTGCCTGCTCTTCCGAAGGTCCTGGGTTCGGTTCCCAGCAACCACATGGTGGCTCGCAACCATCTGTAATGGGGTATGGTGCCCTCTTCTGGCCTGCAGGCATATACGCAGACAGAACATTGTGTACATAATAAATAATCTTTTTTAAAAAAAGGTCTTATAAGTTCCACTCTGTATCTATTGTATCCTCGCCCCTGAACAGGCATTAGCCAATGTGAGAGCAGCTATGGTCCTATCAGAAGAGATCAGGTCGAACACATCATTTATAACTGCTTGAAATGTACCCATCTTGTCTCACTCACGTCTTATGCCATCTAGTTGACTCTCCTCATCCTTCACTATGCCCTCCTCCCTAGTCATCCTCAAGCTAACATGGGTTTGCTGCTGGTTTCTGCATATGCCTAGAGGTCTCCGGACTTAGTATTTGTTATCGCTTCTATCTGGAAGGTTGTTACTTCGGATATTCATGACTAGATTATACAGGAGAGCGAATCTTCCTCCACAACAATGCTTGACTCTATTCAAAATTGTCCCTTTCCTTTACTTGGCTTCACAAATCTGGAGGTCCTGCTGCAGCATTGTGTGGGGTAACTTCCTGACCTGAGGGAAATGTTCTGTGATGATGACCAGGGCACTACTTACTAGCTACGCAGGTTAGAACTTAATTAGCAATTATTTGCTTTCAGTTACAGTACTCATTTGCTTGTATTGGTAAATTATGCTTGAATTCATTGAACCTTGGCACTAATCTTAATTTAAGTAGTATGTGTCTGTCATATTGGATATAACAATATACCCAGAATTCATCACTTTGTGTTTGATAAAGGAAGGATAAATATACCTTCTCTTTTTGGTGTTTACATACAATTTCCCTTGGTATTAATTGTTGAAAAGGTATCTTCCTCATCACCCATCAATATCACCTTGGTAAAACCTCAGTTATCTACATATAGGGAACCTGTTTATGAGGTCACTCTTTTGTTTCAGTGACCAGTGTTTATATCGGATAAAACTGAGTCCTTCCATTCTGTTCTTCAAAACTGACTTGTTTCTGACCCTTTCATGTGTGCCCATAAAGTAAAAAATCTGCTTATTATCCATTCTCACCCAAAATAATAACAACAACCTGCAAACAAACTCCCGGAATTTTAATTTAGGTTTGTACTAAAAATCAATATCAATCTTGCAAGAACTGACATTCTACAATGTTGAGTCTCTTAATTAATGAAAATTTTATATCCCTCTATTCTTCTAGGATTTTAAATCATATAAAGAGCATTTTACACCTATCTGTGGGAAAGCTTGCATATTCTCTATTGTATTTAATACAATTTGAGAATTTGATTGTATCTTGGAGATACGATCTTCTAAAAGGTCATTTTCTAATTGCATACTACTGGTATAGAGAAACAAACAATTTTATGTTAATTTGGAATCCAGTAATCATTGTAAATTAAAATAATTTACTATGGCTTTTCAGAATGTTCTGAACATGTAATTTAACCACCCATGAATAATGGAAAGCATAGGTCATACTTTTCCATCCCTAAGTTAGAGAGAGAGAGAGAGAGAGAGAGAGAGTCTCTCTCTCTAGTATTGGGTTAGCTCTCCCATTCCGTGGTGAGCAGAAAGGTGTTCATGCTGGCAAGAGGAGAGCAGCTGTTTGTACTTGCAATCTGTTACTGACATTGAAAGTTTATGACCACTCTCTTTCTTTTTGTATCATGGGTAAAGGTTGAACTTAATCAAACACATTTTTCTATGACTATTAATTTCTCTCTGAGTTTATATAGAATAAAATTTCTAGAAAACAAATAAATTTCATAGCTACATGTATTTAAAACAATGTATCTTATTCAATTATTTTTCTGGACATTGATTGCTCTCACAAAGTCTAGTGTTCTGAGACACAATAGCAAACAATTTCATTAGATATATTGCTCAGTTACCATATGCACATAGACTAACAATATTGTAAATTATTAACATTTAACAAGTCTATTAAATATTTATGTTGCTTTTTTTTACCAAATAGTACTGTGACAGTTTTCATTGTCACTGGCCAAAATCTAGCATCTCCTGGGGGAGAGAGTCTCAGTGAAGGATTAGCTTGATCATGTTGGTGAGTGTGCATCTCTATGGATGATTGTCTTCTAGATTCCCAGGTCACCTTGGGCTGCACCATTCCCTAGACTATGCAAGATAGTAAAGGCTAGCTGGGCACCCAGCATGGCTATATTCATGATCTCTGTCTCTGACTGTGGGTGTGATGTAGCTAGCTGCCTCAAGCTCCTCTTGCCACGACTTCCCCCAAAATGACAGACTATAATCTAGAAATATAAACTAAAATAAAGCCTCTCTCTCCTAAACTGTCTCTTGTTGGGGTGTTTTACCACAGCAACAGAAGCCAGAACAAATGCCCATTCCAACCATGTTGCAAATTAGATCAATGTCACACTTATTCCAGTTTAATTTTGTACAATTAGTTCACTGAAGCAGATTTAACCAGGAAACGGAAATGTGTTAACTTACCAGTCATATTGCAGTATAGTAGAAATGGTTGCAGAGGCCCACTTCCATCCGAGTCTATGTAGTAAAAGCCAGAAGCATTTCCACGGTGCTTATAGGCTTCACATGACTGCTCATAGACGGCTGAGAGAGAGAAAAGAGAGCTGTCATAAATGAAATAACACGAAACAAATCTCTCAACCTTTAAGAGGTTTTTGCAGTAGATCCCCAAGTCTATCTACTTCACTAGCCAAGAGAACAGGTAACATTTCTATTTTTTTAAATAAAATCCATCCTTCTTTTCTTTTCAAATTAATATCGATGAAAGGGATAACATACAAAAAAATGAGGTTGTATTGTATGACATGTTTATCACCAAAGGAGAAGGAGATTATTAGATCAAAATGAAAATTTACCTTACTTTTTATACTAAAGAGAACTAGGGAAAAGAAGGCAGCTATTTAAATGTTAAGCCCTTTGTAAGAATAACGAGGGAGCTTGTGGTACCTGTTTCAGAATATCTAATTCTAGCATCACCTTGTAGTAACCTAACATCTGAAGGCACAGTAGTGTGACCTTCAGAACGAATCAGGTGCTACCCAATAATTATGCAATGGGAACATTTTAAATAATATTTGAACTATGCTACTTTCTCACATCAACTTAGCTAGAGGTAAACATTTTTCTTCAAAGGGGAAAATGATTCACGAAGTTCCTCATCTATAGCTTTAAATGTAATTATGAAACTTCCCTAATGCTCTTTAATGAGCATTCAACACAATTAAGATTCAAAGCAGAGGAAATATTCATATGAAATATGCCCCCAAGTGGTCTCATTGTGTTTTGATCCATAATTGAATTTTTTATTATGGGCGTATATATTTGCCACGCATAAGGTTTGATATTAACAGCTGCTAAATGCACACTCCTCAATGAATGCCTGGCCAAATGTACCAGTAACTTCCATTAAGGTTTTTATTCCATGAAATCTGAAATAAAACAAACCCCTGGGTAGTCTCCCCGAATTAATTTAAAATTTTTGAAAATCGTCTTAATGAAACACTGTAGCTAATTTGTGCAAAGTTACAAATTTTACAAACAATTCTGAAACTTTCCTTCCACCCAGCCCTACCATATGATGCTTTCACTTATCATATTTAAATTACATAGATGGAGACATGAGCACACAGTGGTTTGTAGTGATATTTGCATTGTGCACTGAAGTGGGCATGTAAAACGGTTAGCTTTATATTCCTGAGAGCATATGCATATGGTCATAAATGCCTTAAAAGTGGTTGCCAAAGATATACACATTGCTTTGGAATGGTGATGGGCTCCCTAAAGCACAGAGGTAGGCAAGAATAACAGAAATGCTTTTTAAAATTTATTTTTATATGCTTTAAGATTTACTTCTATTATTTTTAATTACATGAAGGTGTAGTGTGTGTGTGTGTGTGTGTGTGTGTGTGTGTGTGTGTGTATACAGATGCCCAAGGAGGCCAGAAGAGTCAGATCTCCCTGGAGCCGGTGTTAGAGGAACTTTTGAGCCACCTGGTCCAGGTGCTGGAATCTAAACTCAGGTCCCTTGGAAGAGCAGCAGTACTAGCTCTTATGCTAACTCAAATCTCCAGGTCCATTGTTTCTGATTACATGTATGTGTGTGGTGGAGTATGTGCACATGAGTTCAGGTGCCTGTGGAGGCCACAAGTGTTAGATCCCTTGGACCTGGAATTGTAGAAGGCTGTGAGCTGACTCAAGAGGTCATTGGTAGCAGAATTCAGATCCCTTGCAAGAGCAGTACTTGCTCTTAACTGACGAGTCATCTCTCCAGCCCCAAACAGGAAAGACTTTTGCTTTAATATTCACTGACTGACCTTCTATGATGTGACGGTTACTTTCTAATTTAAACCTTTCCTTTTTAAAAACAAACTCTCAATATGAGCTCAGTCTAGTCTCTAAGCCATGATGCCCCTGCTTCAGCCTTCCAACTGCTGGGGTTCTAACAGAACCTTTCAGACTCCATATTTGTCTCACCACAATGACAAGTAGCATTATTCTCACCTTGTTTCTCGGAGCATCATTGACAGAAACCCTCCAGCTCCATATAAGCACCTTGCTCTATAACCTAATTTGTTGGTTTTTAAATCCCATTATGGGTCACATGTCAAATGAGCTTTTTATTTCCCATTCAAGTTTCTCTTCAGAGCTGTTTGTGTTTATAGTTATATTCATTTATTAATGACAATGCAGCATGCAGAGTCAATTGCAATGCATTTAATAACTTTAAGATTCGAGTCAGACATTATAATGGAAATGATAGAAGATATAAAAATTAAAATGCACCATCTCTCAGTAACTGGGTAACACGATTGAGCAGTTTGGCCTCTGGTGACAAGTTAGGTAAAGCTTCATCTCTTGTGAGTGTTTATAGAATCTGAGGAGGCACTAAAATATATATAACCAGTACCTGGTTATTACCCTTGAGAGATTGATAGGATCAAGAAGTTCTCTTTACCACAGTCTTTCTACCCTTGAACTAGAGCTTCTTTGTTATCCTCTGTAGGGTGTCCAGGGCTGAGAGCCTAGGATTCTGATTCCTGCTGTGGGAGCTACTTTTGCTCCTTCAGCCAATAGCCTTTGAGATACCAGCCCACTGGGGTGTGGTATCTTTCACTTTAAAACAGGGGCTGCAGCCCTAGATTCTGCTTCTGACTATCAGATGCTTTTCCTGGTCATGCAGGAGGCTGTTATCTAGGACGGTGATCTGTAAGTTTTTTCCCTTTAAATAAATAACCCTTTTATTAATCATAATTCCAAACTGGTGTGGGATTGTTTTGTGACTTACTTCATTAGGTTCCTACCCAAGTAGGGACACACATACACAAAACTGAGTTGTGTGGTTGACCTGTCCAAGTTTGTTCGGTCATTGACTTTGCACTTAATGTTTTTGCTTCAAGTCAACTATTGCTTCTGTGTTTCTCAGAATTTGAGTAATAACATGAAACAGTGGGTGAGGAAGGTGGATATGTGGGCCGCTTCTTTATTGAACAAGTGGACCACAAAAATAGCATGAGAATTACAGTAGAAAACATTTCAGTAGAAAAAAAAAGCTACATGGTTTATAACATAGGAAAATATATTGGCTGTGACCTCAAGCTCTGGAGCATCCTCCTGCTTATACCCTTTAAGCAAACTTAGGAAGTTTATTAATATTGCTGAATTATATCATGAGTTAACTAGTTCACAACAATATAACATAGAAGGTGATGTCAGCATCAAAGGAGTTAGCATGCACAGAATGTTAAACCCACCGCTGAAATTTAGAAAATGCTCAATAAAATTAATTATGATTACTATAATAATTATCTGTCCCACCTTACTATCATCAACCTCATTAAGTACTCTTAAAGGGAATTTAAGACTGAAGGCTTGTGGCTCCCCAAATTCACATACAGAAGAGAAATCCCTGGTAGGATGGTTTAGGGGATAGAGATTTTGGGGATGGCAAGATTGTGAGAACAAAGACGTCATTATAGGCAATGGAGTTCAGAGTTCATTCTTGGGGCTGTGCGAGAGCACAGAGGGAAGATGACAGTCTGTGAACCCTCGTTAGATGCCAAATCCTTGAACCCACATGAACTTGAACTTCCAGCACCAAACTGTAAGAACAAATTTATGGTGTACTTAAGTCAGTCAGTCTGTGAAACTCACTTAGCAATGTCCCAATGAAATACTGTCCTTTGGAATGTCCTAGAGGAGTGCCTCCCTATACCAGAGCCAACCCCAGCCCAGCCCTTCCAACGCTGTTTCTGAGAATATCTTTATCGCATAGTATCAACAAAGAATCTAATAACTGATCCGATTCCTACTTACACTGCACTACTAGAAAGTTCAAATTCAAATGCCGTCCAGGTTAGGTACCAGAAGGTATTCACACCGTCTACGTCTTATTGTATTATTTTGTCCTTACATATCTTTTGCTTTCTGTACATTGTTTGTCCTTTCCAACTATCTAACCCCCTTCTTTCTTGTTTTACATTATGTATTTCTACTTTGGGGATTTAATAAAATGAGGTGTGGACTCGAAACTAGAAACTGGTGGGATGCTGAAATTCAGGCTGTGTGTCTCAGTACAAGGTCACATAAGCACAGATAGTAGAGAAAGCGACGCAAAGGAAGCAGAGGGCAGAAGAGCAAGCAGGTGTGTGTGGCTTACAGCTGTGGCAAGTGGCTCCTGTGTACCCTGTGTTTGTGCAGTTACAGTAGAAGGTGCTCCAAGACTGAGAACACTTGCCACCGTGCTCACAAGAGTTGGGCAAACACCTAGGAGAAAGAGAAGAAGCTTTTAATCATGATGAGATACAACATAGTAGTGATCATTCTTATCCGGTCATGTGAAACACAGATGCCAACCCTGTGGAGGGTAAATTCCACATGGACAAGGGCGACACAGTCTGCTGTTGAGACACTTAGCTGACAGAACTAAGCCTTGGGCCATTAAATTCATCTGGGTTTGGCCAGTGCTCAAATAGCTCTGACTACTTAATCTTAAGCATGTCTCACCATATCGCAGCTCTTTATTTTCCCTAAGTGACATGTCATGTCATGACATCAATACTAGCCAGAATATTAACAGCTTACATGAGTGTTCCATCATTCTGAATTACTACACTGCTTGAGTATAAGAAGGAAGATTGACTGAGGAAAGGATAAAGAAAGAGGGAAAGGAAAGGAATGGCTGTCTTTATGTACTCAATCTGCAAGACTAGAAATGTCCAAGAATGCTTGCTGTACATTCATATATGCCAAGCAGTGTTGGAGTGTTCTCTGGTCCTAGACCTAAATCAAAAGGCCTGCTTGGTTATTGTAAATGTCCCAGAGAAAGAACTGGTCTACTCAGTAAGTATGGAGCATAGGAGGTGTACCTCTCTGTGGTAGCTCAATTCCAGTATTAAATCATAATGCATCCTTTTAATTACAACCTATGTTTGAGAGGCTATATCACGAATAATTCATTTAAAAAATAAGAGGATCATTTGAAACTAACAGGGAACGAAAAGCAGAACCTAGCACATCATCTAATCTGAATCCAGGTTCCCGGGGGCTGGAGGTCCCCACGGTTGTGGGCCACCTGAGATGAGTGTTAGTAAACAAACTATGGTCCATGCCATAAGTCGACCTTGCTTTTAACAGATGAGCTGCTCTCCAGTCCCTGGCTGCGTAATATTTCCCATTGCTTGTTTTTGTGGCAAAGACATCTAAAATCTATTCAGTTAGCATAATTTTCAAGTATGGTATGATTTGTGTCACCTATTGCCTGTACCTTTGCCATCAAGATCACTGTCATTTCTCCCAAGGTTAATAAGTCTTTAGAAAACAAACGCTTATTTAGTTGTGTGAATCTAAATAAACCACTTTTAAAATTAAAGGGCCAGGCGTATCTTTTGACATCGGGACATAGTGAAGATGGTCTGAGACATTTGGGAGAAGGAGCTGAGGCTTTTCTGCTGTAGACTGAAATACTCCTGGTGGAAGAAGATGAGTCCAACAGTCTTCTCAGCTTGGATAAGCACTGGTTAAATTGCTATAGTTTCTAAGCTGCATTTCCCTAGAGTATTTCCTCTAAAAAATATAAATGAATGAATGAATGAATTAATTAATTAATAACCTTTCTGTTGTGAATTATTTCTTGTTCCCTTTGAGGAATAAATTGTCTTCAACCTTTTACCAGTTTCCTGACCCAGGAGGGGCCCTGGAGGTCGACCACTTTGAGATACTGGGATGCAGATACCAAAAGCATAACCTATATCCTCGGTCTCCACACAAGGATAGGAACCCAGTGAATTTCCATCAACACTGACTAGCAAACAAATGTGACATAATCACACTGACAATCACCCTAGGAAATAAATCCTCATTAAATTGTTTGGATCTGAGGCAGGATGGGAAGATGGGAGGAAATAGGGGATGCTAGAAGGAAAGAAGCTTGTCCTGGAATCTGTGTTGTTTTCTATTGATTGTCAAGAAACCTTAGCACAAGTGACAGAGTCAGAATTTCATAAAGGGCCAGCAAGATGGTTCAGAGGCTAAAGGCACTTGCTGCAAGCTCGATGACCCAAGTTTGATACCAAGGACTCACACAACGACCAACACACAGGCACACACATATACATACATATGAATACACACACTCGAATGTAATTTTAAACTTTCAAAATTTTATACCGTGTTTATTTTTATAGATACATCCCAAATGATAGGTTGATGTGCTTACTCAGGGCCAGAATGAACACGCCTTCAAGTCTAACGGTGTCTGCACCCCTCTCTTCCCTGATCCTAAATAACACACTTGATAAAAACAACTTTACAAGTTAACTTGCAAAGGAAGATGATTTAGCATAAGAAAAATAAATAAGCCAGCTTGTGTAGTTTTTCGGGGAGGGTAGGAAGAGAGGATTTGTTTTGTTTTATTTTGTTTGTTGGGTACTTTTTGGTTTTGTTGTTTTGAGTTTTTTTTTGTTTGTTTTGTTTTGTTTTGTTTTAGGACACAAGGTTTCTCTGTGTAAAAAACCTAACTGTCCTGGAATTCACTCTGTAAACCAGTCTGGCCTCGAACTCACAGAGATCTGCCTGCCTCCAACTCCTGAGTGCTGGGATTAAAGGTGTGTGCCACAGCTGCATGGCTTGTTTTTGTTGTTGTTATTGCCTTTTTTGTTTTGTTTGTTTTAAATTTGCTGTGAAGTACATCATTTGAGCAACATTACTTAGGAAGCTACATAATTACTCTTGTGTGTGTGTGTGTGCATGTGTGTGTGTCTTTGTAAAGACACTCTTTCCTCTCTCTCTCTCTCTCTCTCTCTCTCTCTCTCACTCTTTCTCTCTCTCTCTAGCTCCTGCCTATGTCTTAGGCGTATATTGTCCTCATGTGTCTGTTTCTCTCTAACCACCAACACTTAGAGCTAACATGTCCTATCGCTTCCCCCCCAATAAACTCATTAGCTCCATCTCACTCTGACTTGTCCTGAATTCTTTTCAGCAGCGTAGTCAAAATCTAGCTTTACAAAGCTAAGTGGAGGTCCCTTATGTGGGGGTTCCTCAAGCTTCTGCTGGCAGTGAAATGTTTCCTCATTGCTGATAACATTGTATGATTTTAAAATCTGTATATGTGTGGTCCATGGTGTGTCTGTGGTATGGTGTGTGCATGTGGTACATACATTTGCATGTTTTCAGGTGCACCTGCACATATGTGTGTACACGTGGCTGCGGGGGCCAAAAGGTGACACTGATCTCTTTCCTTGATGGCTCTTCATGTATGTTTTTCTCAGACAGGGTCTCTCACAGAACCCAAGTTCATCAGCTGAGTTAATCTGCCTAGCCAATGAGCTCCAGAGACCAACATGTGCTACCCCCACACCAAATGCTGAGGTTACAGAAGTGTGCCACCATGCCAGGCCTTTTACAGAAGTGAGCTTGAGTCCTCACACTTGTGAGGCAAACACTTTACAGACTGAGCCATCTCTCCAGCCCAGACATCACATTTGAATGAAAACGTCAGAGATAGCATTTGGTTTAGAGGCACTACAGAGGCAATATCCCTAACCCGGGTAAAGTAACAGGAACAGAAGACATTTGTGAACTTCTAGTTTGACTCAATTAACTCCCCAGACCACTGATGCCTTTCAGAAGTTAGAGTGGATAATATATTGAGACCAAGGCTTCCCATGCACTCATTCATTTTCAATTAAAATAATAAATAAACTAAAGAGCCTGCCAGAACATATTTGAGGTGGACTTTCTGCCTCCTCTCTGATCAGAACTGAAGCAGGAACCTGATGCTTTGCTTATAGGCTTTTTCCAATGTTAGCTGAAAATTGTGCTGCTATTGATTTTCTCCTTGATTAAAAAATATGATGCCCATTGTTCACAGAACAAAACAATCCAAGGCAGGAGAGAGGGCCCCTGTAGTCTCACTACAAACATGACCTTGTAGTCATATATACAATCTTTATCTTTTTGGTGATGGTAGGGGGCTGATGTAGACAATGCTGTCCTCCAACCCACAGAGATCCACCTACCTCTGCCTCCCAAGGGCCTTATGCCAGTAAACCTGACACTCAAACACAATCTTAAAGTAATTCTTCTGCTGTTTGGGGCTAAATAAATAAATAAATAAATAATGTGTATACTTCTTCAACCATTAATTTCACGTTTTTAATATTCTTATAGATTGGCAGGAACCCATTCAGACACACTATCATAATTTAATTTTTAAACATTTCAGCTCAATGACAATCTAGTAGAAAAAAAGGACATTTAAAAATTATCAAAACAGTAACAACCTTAGTTTATAATCAAATCAGAAAATGACAGACAGAGGTGACCTTTCTTTAAAATTTCTCAGAACTATTTCAATGGTTTTGTCTAAAATCCAAATGAACAAAAAAGCCTTCAATTGTCATGGTGCACGGGCTGCTTCCTGTTGATCTTCTTCCAAAGGCTTACTGGGCCCGTTTTACTCCATTCAAACTAGACAGGTGAGGCTTTTCACAATTGAAAATAAAATATGAAAGACTGAATTGTGAATTTTACTAAATTCATTATATGGTAATGTTCGCCAGCTTGTAACCTATGGCAGTCTAGACCGCATGGCAGAGCTCTGGTCCTGATCAAGGACTCTAAACAATTGCATTGTACATTTCCCTCTGTACTAGCCATCCAATACAAAGTAAAACAATCCATCAACCCATTTTCTCAGGCTTCTAAGTCTTTCTCCTGGACATTTCCATCACTATTCTCATTGCATGTGACGTTGAACAAACACATCCATCGACATACTCAAACCTGAAGTGACAGGCAAAATTTTCATTTAGCCAGATTCTTTGTCCTGCACAATTTCATTTTCAAAGGCTTTCATAGGCTGTACTGCTTGGCTGGAATGGAATGACCTTGAATTTAGGTATAGGACATTATTGCATTCAGGGGAACTAACCATCAGTTACCCGTGCGTCTCCCATCCTCAGAAGAGTAACTAATGAGAACTTCCCCCACACAACTCCCTCCCCCAGCTACTCCTCACAGAGCCATGCTCTCTTTGCCACAGAGATATCTTGTCTTCAAATGCTTGGAATGAACCTGCTGGAGCCTTGGTGGACTCATGGGCTTCCATGGAAAAGAGGAGAGCAAGAGTGAAGGACTATGGGGAGAAACTCAGGTCCTGAGAACAACAGGAGGAACCTAGCTGGAAGATGGTTCAATGAGCACTTGGGGTTAAAGGCCAAGAAATGACCAGGGTGCTGCTCCAGATTTGGGGACAGGAACAGCTGATCCTACCATTCTGCTGTGTCCCTTAGTAGAGTCTCATGACTTAGGACTACACCGCTTCATGTCAACAGAGGAAGAAGAAATCATATTTGGAGGAGAGAGTGCATGTGTGTATGTAAAAAGCAGGAAGATGACTTTACTGAGTATGGGTATGAGGATTGAGGATGGTATAGTTATCTCTTTATGAACATGTGTGAATGTGCCTGTATAAATCAGCATGAAGGTTGTGTGAGGCGTTTCCAGTCACACGACCGAGCACATGCATGCGTATGGGAGTGAAACAAAGTATTTGAGGAGTATGTGAGTTTAAAGCACATGCATGAAGAGCCATGTATACACAAGCGAGTGTCTTTGTATGTATGATTTACATGTAATTTTGATTCTACTTAAACCTAGCTACACTTTTTAAAAAGTAAGAAAAAAAGATTGCATTATACTAAGTTCCCATCAAATTTTAATGTTACCACTTATTTTAACTTACGTTATTAAACCATTAAAGGATATTTATTTCACATGGATGAAAGATTACCCACCCATAATACTAATGTGTACCCAGAGAGGTTGCATGGCATCCCAGGAATAAAGTTCTGGCTTCCTGGCTCTATGTTTTCTTAGTCAACCTTACCTCTCCATACATCAGTTCTATTCCTCAAACATAGTCACTGTCAAGATTTTGTGAGGGTAGATTCAAACACTTACTAGCATTATATGCTTACTTTGGGACCTGGTATATTGATGTAGGAGGGTCATCTGTCTATGTGTTACTTTCATTGATTAATAAAGAAACTGCCTTGGC
>LOEQ01002091.1:72130-82626 GCA_001685075.1 Bramus lutescens | reverse complement strand
CAGTGTTTAAATGAATACAGTTTGTGTGTTGTTATTTCGGGGTATAAGCTAGCGATGTGGGAGCTGGGCGGGACGAAAAGCAGGGCCCGCTCCCCTTATCACTACAGTATATGGATTTAAATATGCAATGACATGACATTCCACCGAACTCAGTAATTAAAATTAGCATCCTTGGTTAGAAAGACGGCTGGTATGATGCCTTCACTACAGTTGTCCAGGCCTACCTACAGCTTTTAATTATTACTAACTGTTGGTTATTTTGTCAGAAGTTGCTCATCCTCTACAATTAACTCTCAAATCCTGCTTGCCATGTCCTGTGCCCATGTCCATGCTGAGTTTATGGGGTCATGCTCACACCTTGATCAATACAACACCTCAAGCATTCCTAGAGGCAGTGATTCTCCTACTCCAACACAGAAGACAGTAATGGGATGTGACAGTGCTCATTAGACTAGGCACCAGTCATGATCCCCTGCCTCTGAATATATTCAACTAACAGGGTCTCTAAAGCCAGCTTGATAATCAACCACACAGGTCTCTGTACCTAATAGTCAGTTTTACTATTTCGGTAACAGACACAGTGTATTGAGTTTAATGACATGTTTTGGTACATTTATGCCCTTCTAGAACTATAGCAGGGTAGGGATGTTGACCTGAGTTCAGATTCACATAATCCCCATAAAGCTGGATGAACCTGATAGCATTTCTGGAACCCCAGAAATTCTGCAAGAGGTTGCTAAGTAGAGACAAGAGAGTTCCTTAAAGCTCATAGTCCAAATAGCAAGAGAGCCTGTCTAACTCGAGGTAGAAGATGAGAAGAGACACTTGGATTGTCTTCTTAACTCCACATGCCTGACATGATATATACATGTGTGCCCACACTCACACACAAATGAACTGTTGCTCAAATATTGTATATATACACACACACTAAAAACAATTGAAAATAAAACCACAACAGCACGAGCATCAAACATTGTAGGTTGGTAGCATGTTTATGTGTAATTAACAGTCACATATATAATTCTTACTATTATTCAAAATATGTTACACAAAGAAATTGCTACTTTTTAAATGCGGATACAATTCATTTCTGATATATCAGCAGTGAGAAAAATACATAACAAAAGTTTATTATCAAAATTTTGAATAGGTCAATATGGAGATGTGCGGCTGTCCTTACCTGTCTGAAATGCCACATGAGTCTATCTGAAGGTCACTGAAGTTGCCCAGGGACCCCTGCTGAACTGCAATCAGGTCTACCATTTTGTTGTTGATGGATATGAGTCTCATGCATCCTTGAAATCCACCTACTGGGCTCTTACACCTCGATCCAAAGCTTTTGTCTGGGCAACCTGATAAGAACAAAGCAAAGTGAATCCACAGTGCAATATTAGAAAATCAGTATTCGGGATCACAGCAGAATTTAGATAGACAAATAAATAAATAAAACGGACATTTGATTATCTTCTGCATTAGAAAAGAAAAATAAACCCGCTGGAACCATTATTGGCTTCCTCTAAATCTATGCAAAGTGTTGTCTTTATTTCCATAGGATTCAAAGGAAGCCTCTAGAGTGGTTATAATTGTGGGCACTGATTTAGCTTAATCTAAATTTAGAAGTTAGCTATCGAATCCAAAATACCAAATGTGCCAATAAGCAGTGTCAAATTTCCTATAGCTTAAGAAGGAACTTAGTCTTTAAACTGGAAAACTCAAAACATGAACTAGGACAAGTGTACACTGAAGACAAGAAAAGATAAATCATTAATAATAAAATGCCTCTGCACTTAAAGCTAACTATCTGAGAAAGGAGATATATTGACATAGAATAAAATTACCAACTCTTTATTCTGATTAAATGCTTTATTTCCTTTAACATGTAAGAGCCACATATATTTTTGACAAATACAAATGGCTAAATGTCAAAAATATTTCGCTGTTTGATTTTATTTATTCTTTGGCTCAGCAAAGAATGCTCTCTTTATGCCAATTTTTTTTCTAACATTTAAGATTTGTTCTCATTACTTAAATAACAAATATAATATTAGCCATTACTGTCTAGGTTTAATGATGTTCTAAATGTTTACTCAAGTGAAGTAAATAATTTTATGGAGTATGAGCACATATATTTCACTTACATATTTTCCATCAATCTTTCTTTGCTGCTATGGCTGTCAGCCATGACTACGATTTCACAGAATTAGAGGGGAAGCAGCAACTTCTTAATTCCTCATTGCTAGTTTTCCACCTGGAAATTTCCATTACAATTCAATATTTTCACCAAGGATATCTCTCTTTAATGCTTTCTTTTCCTAGCAAAATACATTTACATGGCAAGGGAAGACCAATACTATTTAAAACTATTAGCAGGCTCTCTGAAATATGCTATTTTGATTTTAATGGAAATTTCAAAATTTCAAATTTAATATATCAACAAAAGGCCATCACAGCTTTTTGCGTAGTAATTTGAGGTACATAGTAATGTTTGCATTTCCAGTAATTAAAATTCTTTTGGACCATAGTACAGTGTTGTGTAGCTATATCCTCTGATGTGAATGCTTCCTGGAGGGAAGAGGCAGGCTTATAGGACTCAGCAATCACACAAAAGTTGAAAGACCTCCCCTTTCCCTCGGGTTATATGAGCAGCAAGGAAATTGCTTGGGAGAGGTGGTTCTGGTGGAGGTGCCTGGAAGTTCTGAAGGTAATTCCAGAGATACAGTTTCAGTGAGTCAACATCCATGTCAGAGTTAGCATTCTGTGATACAATTGCCTTGGAGTTGCCCATGCTCTCATACAGAGCCCCAGTAGGCCCATTGGTTCACGAGCTACACTTGGATTGAATCATTTCTTTGATCTGCTGTAGGTGCCCTATTTGGAGCAAAGAGACATTTGCTCACTTTTCCCAGGGAAAGCCACACTGCACTCAAGATTATCATACTCTCCTTGTAGATGGCCTGTTATCCAAATGGCAGGAGAGAGTAGAAAGGCAATAGTTCGTGAACACATGACAGTTTGGGTACAGCAGGAGTGTAAATACTTGACTACTTTCTTCTATGGTTAGTGTTGCCCAACACATCCCAAACTATGTCAGAATGTATTAAATCATGCAGCATGTCTGCAGGAAGCAAGACAGACAAGACAAACTAAATCACAAAGGAAGTCAATAAAACTGTAGACAAAGCCAAGAGTCCGATCATGGGTACTTCATATTCCCGGATGCAATGTTCATTAAGCAAGAAATTCCAAGAATAAAGGGATTCTATCGGGTTCATCTCATTAGTCTTTGAAAAGACAACCATGGGCTACTATAGTGCAATACCAGGGAGAAGTCGAATACTGTACCCTTTAAACATAAAAGTTCTAAAGTAGGAAGATGGCCGGAGAATTCTTAATGCTGAATTGATGAATGGATCCATTACTGGAGGCAGTCATTGTGTTAAATGCCTCTGGAGACGACACATAAATTACCAATGGATGGTGCTTTTCCAGAAGGGAGATGCCATTTCACGGTGGACTGACCTGGTCCTCAGATACCTGATGCTTACTTTGTACAGGGAACTAGAACGTGCATACTCTGCACCTCTGTTGGCATCCTCAGTTTGTGATGCATGCTGTGCTACCCATCAAAATAGATGACATGAAGGAACTTACAGAAATTAGACATGCAATTATCTTCCATGCAGAGAACCAAGATTTAAGATGTAAAGCTGATAAACGGTCAAAACTGAGCCGTGTCCCACAGTGCCCTCTGATTTTTTGCAAAGCACTCTGAAAGAAGGAAGGTTAAGAGGAAAGGGAGCAAGGTGATGGATAAATCGTGAATGTTTTGTGTTGTATACGGAGTTCTGCTCTTTGAGAAGTAGTCGTCCATCCTAACAGCCAATGGGGCAGTCACTCTGAAATCTGCAGAGTGGGGACAGAACCCAAGCTGTTGGGGGCAAAATGAACTCTTCCCAGTAGAGTATGACAGTTAAGTCATTGTGACTGGATTTTGACACTATCACTTTGACTTGCTGTTGAATTTGGAGACAAGCGCAGAAAAGTCCATGGGAGAGTTTCTCAGAACATTTTTTAAATCATGAATATTTTAATAACTGGTAAAGAATTAACTGCTTCAAAACTGTATTCTACCTAGACAAAGTAAGCTCCAGTGATAAACGGAACTCTATCCACACAGAACACGTTTTCAGTGTTGAACAACTGGGGCATGATGTTGTGGAGGGACATAAAACTTTAAGTTAGAAAATGAAAGAGTGTGGTCATCCCACTGCCATTACCAGCCTGGCAATCAGGCCAGTGCTGATGTGGGATGCCCCTCTGTGTACTGTGAATATGTTTAATTACCATCGATTAAATAAAGAATCTGCTTTGGCCTACGGCAGGGCAGAATATAGCAAGGTGGGAAATAAAGCAGAGACTGAGAGAAAGGAGGTGGAGGTGGAGAGACGCCAACCCTTGCAGGAGGAGTAAGATGCCAGAGCATTACTGGTAAGCCATGGGGCACGTGGCGATACACAGATTACTATAAATGGTTAATTTATACGTCGAGCTAACCAGTAAGAAACCTGAACCATCAGCAAAACAATTATAATTAATAAGCCCCTGAATGGTTACTTTATAAGCAGCTGCAGGGACCAGCAGGCAGAAGAGATGCCAGTCCAGCAGGAATGGGTAGGGTAGAGAAAAGTCACCAATGACACAGTACTGCACTTTAGAAGGCCCTACTTTATCCCTTCTTCAAACACGACTTTGCCAATGATACCCAGAGTTTCTCAGGGAAACTATGCCTTTAATGTTCTGGGATACAGAATTCCTATTCCCCCAATCCTAATATGTTTGGTT
Source organism: Bramus lutescens (assembly GCA_001685075.1). Taxonomy (NCBI): domain Eukaryota; kingdom Metazoa; phylum Chordata; class Mammalia; order Rodentia; family Cricetidae; genus Bramus; species Bramus lutescens. Next base: position 77,781 of record LOEQ01002091.1, on the reverse strand, counting down.
TCTGCACTGACTGAATTTCTAAATGCATGCATGAAGCCAAACCATGAAAATGTTGGGATAACCAAGACAACACAGGCCATATATTAAAAGAACTTGGTGCTAGGATTTTACTGTAGAAGCTCTATAGCATATCTTTCAGGAATATGGTAAATGCTTATAAATTTATAAACAATGGAAAAATAAAAATGAACTCTTAATTCAGATAGGAGTCATCTGGGGATCTCCTAGAGGGACAAACAAGAATCTTTTTCAATCTTTCTTCAATAAAAATATGCATGAGAAGATTTAGATTTTTTAAATGTTATTAGAGGGATTGAAAGATAGATCTGTGGGTAAGAGTACTTGTACAATCATGAGGACCTGAGTTCAAATCCCCAGTAGTCAAATACAAGCTAGGCATGGCATTACACATGCCATTTACCCAAGCACTGTGGAGACAGATGGAGATAGGAGGATCCCTGGAGCTTGTTAAAGAACAGCCTCTCTTCAGGTTCAATGAGAGACCATGCTTCAAAGGAATAAGGTGGAGAGGAATAACACAGGATGCCTGACATCCTTCTTTGGTCTCCACATACACTGGGAGGCACCTGCACACGTGTATGTGTGTGTGTGTGTGTGTGTGTGTGTGTGTGTGTGTACCACATTCACACTTGCAGACACACAAATACATCAAAAAGTCATTGGTATTCCTTAAATGTACACAAGATCTAAAACAAGGACAATAAAGAAAACTTAGATATGGGGTACACAATAAATCTCTGTGTAACTTTGTGATATTTCAGTAAATCTTGGTGAATCTAAACCATTTTAGAATAGTACAGAGTGTGACATGCATATCATAATAAACAAGAATTATAGCATGCATATACTTCACTCTCAAATATACAGCGTGAATAAACACAGTAGCCAGAGAAAATGCATCAAATAGCCAAGTATTACTAAATCTGAACATAGAGGTCATAAAATGCTGTAAGAAAGACAATTTCATTTTCATGATTTATTAACAGTTTTATCCAAGCTTCTATTTTTATTTTGTATCCTTTAACAATATGCTTGGTGGGTTATTTTTATTATCTCTTTCTCTGTTCTAAATCTTTTCATTTGTATTGAAAGCTCTGGGTTAACATATTCCATATACCTTACTATTGATTAAAAAACAATGTTCCTAGAGTAATCTCAAAATCCATCATGTTTTGTAAAGCAATTTAGTCCATAGATGAACAAATCTCAGTTTGGGAAGCAATTATATCAATTAAAATACTATTTTGCTGCTTTTTGCAGTATTGGATTACATGAGTTTTTTTCTTAAAGATTTTACTTTAAATTGTGTATACATATATGTTTCCATGTGTGTGTATATATGTGAGTGCAGGTACCGCAGAAGTCAGAAGAGGGTGCTGGATTCCATGAAGCTGGAGGAACAGGTGGTGTGAGCCTCCATGTGGTTGCTAAGAGTTAAATCTGGGTCCTCTGCAAGAGCAGCCAGCGAGTCATCTCTCCAGTCCCTTGTTTTTATCTTCCTTGTTTAACTTTGCTTTTATTTGTTCTTTAATTTGCATTTAATCTCTGGTGAACTGATTTGCATCTTTATAACAATTTTTAAAAATCATTTACATTTCATTGATAACTATTGAAAATCATTTTTCATATGAAAAATTATTCTAGAATTAGTTATTATTTTAAAGATTTATTTCATTGTTAATTTTGTGTGTGTGTGTGTGTGTGTGTGTATGTGTCGAAGACTGGAGGTATCAGATCTCCACAAACAGTTGTGAGCTACCTGACAGGAGTCTGGGAACTGAACTCTGATCCACTAGAAGAACAGCATGAACTTGAACCACCAATGCATCTCCCTGGCCCCAGAAGCAGCTATTAAACTGCAGTCATGCAATACCCAAACAACGGTATTTATAAAAAATGCGATGACATAATTGCGTCTTGCTACTGCTTGCACTCCCTGTATCGAAGAGCCTAGTATTTTCACTTCAGTTGTAAAAACTCATTTTTATGCCACGAGTCTGCTTTGCCAAGCTTTTATTTCGACCAACCATCCATAAGACGGCTAAACACTTCATTTGTTCTGTTCCCCAAGGAAAAGGCTGACAATGAAGGCTGCTGTCCTGCTTTTATCAAATGTGCTAGTGTATTTGTTTTTCTTCAACAAAGAGATTGAGCTGCTATGACTAATTAGGTTAAATTATTTGTCCATTGGCATAATATTGAGTTCTGTACTGGCCAGTTGGGGAAGCAGTGAGAACCCTCTGCGGGAGCTAAGAGTCAGATCAGAGAAACACCGCAGTGACATCAACCCACCAAATAAGAGGACGGTGTACAAGGGCGATAGAACACTAGAAAAAATCTAACAAGGCTTGGAAATAAGAATGGAAGAAAGTGACCTACTTAAAATAAATCTCATTATAAAAACCATAAGCATAAGGAAGTCTGCCTTATAGGAATTTATTTTAGGTCATAATTTGTCGTTTTGATCCACTCAATATTTCCATGTTTAAAGAGAGTTAAAAAATAGTCCTGGGATAGCAGGGTTAGCACTGATTAAAGCATGTGAGATACCATCCCCAAGACACAGAACTGGGAACACAAACATGATCCAATGGACCATACGACCTGACTCCGTTTCTCACCTCCAAAATAAAAGATGCCTCCTGAATTAACCTGCTCAGGCCCCAGCCAAGGGGAAGCCGGGGTGACGTGTCCATCCACGACCACACTCAGATGGTTCCTTTTAGCAGACAAAGAGACAGAGTGCCACTGACCATCGTCTAAGCCAGCGCCTGTGGGGAGAAGTAAAGGAAAAGATTTCACTAGCAAACACAAGGCAGTCAGTGGCTCGTGAGCAGCAATAGACATTTTAGATCAACTGCAAGGCTTGAATCTACTGAAGACTCACCTTCTCTGAGGGACACACTACAAGACACCCATGGATGCCTGAACCCATATGTACTGTGCCTTTTTCTGCATATATGTAACTGTGATAAAGTACAACTTACAAATTAAGCACAGTCAGCCATTAGCAGTAGTAACTCAAGACTAGAATCGAAAAATATACTGTAAGCATCATTTAAGCCCTACAAACTGCTTACTTCTGGGATTTTCCATTTAGTATTTGCAGACTGTAATTGACCACAGTCACTGAAGCTATGGAAAGTAAAGGCATAGATATCAGGACGTCATTTGAATTGTCCCCCATACCAAATTTGAAGGACATGCCTATAATCCCACTGCTTGGGAGGACAGATGATATAGGAGCATTAGGAGTTCGAAGACAACATAGTAAGTTGAGAGAGAAAGGGAAAACAAAGGAGGAAACACAGAGAGAGAGAGAGAGAGAGAGGGGAGGGAGGGAGGGAGAGAGAGGGAGAGACAGAGAGAGAGAAAGAGAAGGAGGGAGAGGGAGACAGAGAGAGAGGGGAGATAGAGAGAAGGAGGGAGAGAGAGACAGAGAGAGGGAGAGAGAAGGAGGGAGAGAGAGGGAGAGAGAGAGAAAGAGAAGGAGGGAGAGGGAGACAGAGAGAGGGGAGAGAGAAAGAAGGAGGGAGAGAGAGACAGAGAGAGGGAGAAAGAGAGAAGGAGGGAGAGAGAGGGAGAGACAGAGAGAAAGAGAAGGAGGGAGAGGGAGACAGAGAGAGGAAGAGAGAGAGGAAGAGAGAGAGAGGGAGAGAGAGACAGAGAGAGAGAAAAGGAGGGAGAGAGAGACAGAGAGAGACAGAGAGAAGCATTTTAGGATGTGGAACCCTTGCACAGTAAAGCAGCTAAGCGGACTCAGCGGGTTTTCTCAAAAGAGCGCATGTTGTTGGGAGGGAAACGTGGTTGTTGGGAATGAGGAAAGAAAAGGGGGGTAGATTTGATCAAAACACATTTTACGTCTGTATGAAATTATCAAACAATAAAGACATCAAAGCCATATATTGTATACTAAATATCTTTCAAAAGGACCCCACACAGATTAAGCGTAAGGTTGTGTACATAGATTTGACCTAAGATTGCTGGAGAAAACCTCTGTGACCAGAGGCTTCACAGAAACACTTTCCTTCTAAGGGTAACAGTCTGATGTCAGCTCCATGGAATGTATTTACTATGACTGTCAAAGTAATGAAGAATTGATTCTCCCTTGCCCCCGCTCACTCTTGTTCCCACTCTCTTTGAATGCAACATACACATTTCCAATTAGACTCACAATTTTATGTAAATATCATGCGACCATGATAAAGGCCAAGGAGCTTCCACGGAAACAGTTTCTAGCTCTTCCTAAGGCGACACTCATGCCTTTGCCCTTCCTCTCAAAAGAAATTACAACCACAGTAGCTGTGTCCAAGGCTAAGCAGGAATATGGAAGTTGAACTCTCTTTCGTGGATTTGCCAGCCAGTCTTACAGCCAGAGACCACCCAAGTCAGCAAACCAAACTACAATCATCCTGTGAAGCCCAGAGAGCCATTTGTAATTGTCTTATTAAGCTGAGTGAGTTTTCCTCACAACTTCAGTGTGAAAGTGCACCAAAGTTCTCTTAAATTGGTTACATTGTTTTGTCATGGATGTACTAAGAGGGACACAGACCCTACCCAGGGTTAAAAGCACACTAACCTATCATCCTAAAAGACCCCTACCCAATTAAAACTGGGTCAACGAAAAAAAAAGAGGAACCAGATGAGGCCCACCCAAACAGGATATCTGCGGTTAGCTAGCTATCTGCAGTTAGCTAGCTATGTAGAAACTAGGCCAACAGGAAGATAGAAAGAACAGCAAGCCATTATAATAGTCTATCAAAACCGCAGGGTTTTTCCGAGAACCTGCAGGTGGGCAAATAGCCCTGTCCTAAGATCGACCCTAGCCCACCATACAAGAACCAATGAAATGCTTGTTGCTATGGAGCCTCCTATGTGACTCCTGAACCCCCTATAAATACATGCTGTATTCTCAGCCCGGCATGTCTATTCAGCTCAGCTGATGTGACATCCGCAGGCGCCTTCGTTTGCAATAAACTGCCTCTTGCTTTTGCATCCAGTGGACTGGTTCTTGGGTAGTGGGCTCCAAGTCCACTCTCAGGGGGTCTCTTCAATCCAAGAAAAGATTTTTTCAGGAGCCAATTCCAGATTGCTATGTGAAAGATACTTGGTCACAGCAGTGAAGAAGGTAGATTAGACACTTACTAAAAAGGCCATTTCTGAGAATGGACTCTACTCAAAAAATAGAATGGAGTTATAAAGTTCATGACTAAGATTCAAGTAAATCTATCAAAAGTCCCCCATTTGTCCTTCCAGCATGACCTTTAGGAGGCAGCACTCAGAATGGCAAACCTTTATTACTTACTTAATCCACAAGTGCAGGTGCTTCCAGCTACAACTCTGGTCCCCATGATGTGTCCTCTAACTTGCCCACCAAGCACAGATGTGCCCTACATGAATGGCTTCAATCTGTTGTTTCTCCTTGGGTTTTCTTTTGTTCTTAGTGTTTGCTTTTCTTTTTTAATTAATCAATCTTTTAAAAAGAAACTATCTTTTTTTTTCATTATACATACCAATCCAATTTCCTACTCCCTTCCCTCCTCCCATTCCCCCCACATACCCTGCTGCCCAACCCACATCCAATCCTCAGAGAGGGTGAGGCACATTGCTTTGGGGAAGGTCCAAGGCCC
>LOEQ01002091.1:56941-72004 GCA_001685075.1 Bramus lutescens | reverse complement strand
AGCCACAATCAGAGGGGCTAGTTTGGTCCCATACTTGTCCCTTCCCAGTCTGGCTGGAGTTTGTGAGCTCCCATTAGCTCAGGTAGACTTTTTCAGTGGGTGAACCCATCATGGTCTTGACCTCTTTGTTCGTATTCTCATTCCTCTTACTCTTCAACTGGACATTGGGAGCTTAGCCCAGTGCACTGATGCCGGTCTCTGCTTCTGTTTCTATCAGTTGCTGGATGAAGGTTCTATGGTGATATTTAAGGTATTCATCAGTCTGACTTCAGGGCAAGTCAAGATTGGGTCCCCCTCTCCTCTAATGCTTAGGGTCTTAGCTGGGGTCATCCCTGTGGATTCAGACTGGGAATTTCTCTAGAGCCAGGTTTCTTGCTAACCTTATAATGCCTCCCACAGTCAAGATATCTCTTTCCTTGCTCTCATCTCTATCCTTCCTCCTTCTAGACTATCCCATTATCTCATGTTCTACTCATCCTTCCCCTTCTCTCCTCGTCTACTCACCCCTCCACCATCTCTTCTCCACCCTCCCCCATGCTCCCAACTTTGTCAGGCGATCTTGTCTGTTTCGACTTTCCAGGTGGATCTATTTATGTTTTTCTTAGGGTTCACCTTATTACTTAGCTTCTCTAGGATCATGAACTGTAGGCTCAATATCTTTTGTTTATATATAGTATCTACTTATGAGTGAGTTCATACCATATTCATCTTTTTGGGTCTGGGTTACCTCACTCAGGATAGTGTTTTCTAATTCCATCCATTTGCATACAAAATTCAAGATGTCATTGTTTTTAACTGTTTTTTAACTAATGTGTAAATATGCCACATTTTCTTTATTCATTATTTGGTTGAGGGCATCTAGGTTGTTTCCAGGTACTGGCTATTACAATTGATTCTGCTATAAACATAGTTGAACAAATGCCTTTGTACTATGGTTGAGCATCTTTTGGGTATATACCCAAGAGTGCTATTGCTGGATCCTGAAGTAAGTTGATTCCAAGTTTTCTGAGAAACTGCCATACTGATTTCTAAAGTGATTGTACAAGTTTGCATTCCCACCAGCAATGAATGAGTGTTCCCTTATTGTACATCCTCTCTAGCATAAGCTAGAGTTTTTGATCTTAGCCATCTTAGGTGTAAGGTGGTATCTCATAGTTGTTTTGATTTGCATTTCCCTGATGGCTAAGGATGTTGAACATTTCCTTAAGTATCTTTTGGCCATTTGAGATTCTTCTGTTAAGAATTCTGTTTAGTTCTGTACCCCGTTTTTAATTGGGTTATTTACAATTTTGTTGTCTAAATTCTTGAGTTCTTTATGTATTTTGATTATCAGTCCTTTGTCTGATGTGGGGTTAGGGAAGATTTTATCACGTTCAGTAGGGTGCCTTTTTGTCTTATCAACTGTGACCTTTGCTTCACAGAAGCTTCTCAGTTATTGGAGGTCCCATTTATTAATTGTTGCTCTGAGTATCTGTGCTAGTGGGGTTATATCTAGGAAGTGGTCTCCTGTGCCAGTAAATTCAAGTGTACTTCCCACTTTCTCTTCTACAGGGTTCAGTGTGGTTGGCTTTGTGTTGAGGTCTTTGATCCATTTGGACTTGAGTTTTGTGCATGGGGATAGATATGGTTCTATTCTCATTCTTCTACGTGTTGACATCAGGTTATACCAGTGCCATGTGTTGCTTTTCAGACACTCATGCTGATGAAGTTTCTAGTGGTCAAACTGTCCTATGACTGTGAGTGAATGAGGGCATGTGCCTGCACCCATGTCTGTGTGAACGCACACATGTACATGCCACATTGTGCTCATGGAGGTTAGACGGCGCCTGGTGTCAGTTCTTCCTTCTACTTGCTTGTGAGTCCTGTGTTGCTCACCGTGGCACATGCCGAGCCAACTGACCTGCTAAGTGCTGCGGATTCTCCCCTATCTGCTTCTCATCTCGCCAGGGGAGAATTAGAATTACAGACATGTACTACTACATCTGGTGCTCTCAGGAATTCATACTCAGGTCTTCACTCTTGTTCCGCACATGCTTTATCCACTGAATAATCACTCGCCCCAGCCCTGATTTTGGTTCCTTCTTTAGTTACAGAGCTTATATGCAGCCCGAGATGATTTCAAAATCAGTATCATCCTATGTCAGCCACCCATGTGCTGGGGCTCCAAGGTGTGTGCTACCTTGTCTGGCTTGTATAGTGATACTTTTCTAACACATGATAAAATGGATTACTATAAAATCGATGATATATCAAGTACAGGTCTAGGGACTGATGGCTAGAAGTCAAGAGCATGGCCTGCTCTTCCTGAGGACCAGAATTTGATTCCCAGCACCTACCTGGTACTTCACAGTCATCTATAACTCCACCCCTGGAGATCCAATCCCCCTTCTGGCCTCCAAAAACTGTTCATGCACAAGGTGCACAGGTGTACATGCAGACAAAATATCCATAAACATAAAATAAAAACTGAAAATGAAACATTAAAAAATGTAAGTCTACTAAGCACGTGCTTATGCCTTATATGGATTTCTTTGTGCTATAACCATTTCCAAAAGCTTTATGTCTGTTCTCATACTTGTGGATTCATACAAACCCTGCAGAGAGATCATAGTAGTCCAAGGATCATGCTTTGTGTAGCTGTGCCCTCGGCATCTGCTGACTGGGCACGGGACAGAATTAAACCAAAGGCTGGGGAAGGCCTTTGGAATCCTACTTTCCACACGGAAGCCAAGTTAGATTATGAACAAAAGATTGGCAGGACAACCCACACTGCAATTTGGCCCAGTGAAATGCAATCATTTAACTGGCCAGCAGGTTAAGAACTGGGGCCACACTTCCAGAGAGGCCTTTAGAAAGCTGAAATTTGGTGTAATAGACATCATTTACCTGTGGAGTAGACTTATTGCCTGTCAATGGGATGGATAGCTCAAATTAAAACATGAGTGATCGCTAACATATTTCGATTAGCCCTACCTAGTAAATCAGACTCCACTTCACTTTCCCACCTCCCAGTCTGATAGGAAGCGTCCCCTTCGAAAGTCACACTACAGTTAAAGGGAGGAATCGTGCAACTTGTTCTTTTTCCTTATTAATTATATTACCTAACTCAATCCTATCGCTGCTTTATTAGTTATTCTTCTCATTGCTGTGACAGAATACCGGACAGCAGTGACTTAAGAAAGGAAAAGTTTATAGGACTGAAAAGATGACGCATTGGTTCAGAATGCTTGCTGCTGTTCCAGAGGACCTGAGTTCAGTATTCAGCACCTGAACTTGGTAACTCACAATCTACTATAACTCCAGAAGCCCTGAAAACCCTCTTCTGGCCTCCATGGCCACTTATATACACACACATACACACACACACACCCGCATGCACACACACACACATCCTTTTTAAAAGAAAGAAGGTTTATTATGGTTTATGGCTGGATGTCATGACAGAATTCCTGATGATAGGCGTGTGTAGCTGAGATTATTCCCATACCAGTAGGAAAAACAAAGTAAAACAAACAAAAAAACCAACCAAACAAACAAACCAAAACCAGAAAGAGATCAGACCTGAATTTACCCTCAACAGCTCAGATTCACCATCCCACTTCCTCCAATCTTCCCTCCAGAGTCAAACTTTACACAATGCCAAACACCACCCATAGCTGTGGACTAAGAGTCCTAAGCCATGAGCCAGTGAGGGAAATGTTTCACATTGTAACTATTACACCCATCACTAATAATCCCTTTTCCATCCTGGGCATCAAGACCTGGGCCATGAGGAGCAAGTACTCTACCACTGAGCTATATTCCAGGCCCCACTCATCTGGGGAGTAAGTACATTGTTGCTATATTAATAAAGTAATAATTGCAACAATGTTCTTGAGCAATGGTTCACAAGTACTGTTTGGTGCTTTCTATGGATTATGTAATTTACACCACAATGGTTATTACCCTTGTTTTAATTCTGAAGAAAATGAAGCTTTGGGAGACTAAATTATCACCGTGGGTGCGATTCAGCTAGCAAGCAACAAAAACAAACCGGAAACCCTTGCCTGACTCTAAAACCCACAATTTTCTCTGCCTATAAGGCAGGTGCTCTCGTTACTTTTCTTCACGTCAGCCAATCCACTTTGAGAAGGGGGAAAGGCAGGGCTGGCAATAAGGCATGTGGCTACGAAGAAGCTGAGCCGTGAGAAGCTGGCTGCCATGCAGGGCCAGGTGAAGGACCTGGAGCTATCCCACTGAACATAAGTAAACTCCCAGAATGCCAACATCGGTAGCTATGAGACAATAGGATCAATAGAAGAAACCGAAACTATTTCTAGGCTTCCTGTAGTGGTGCCTGCCTGCCTATAAACCCAGCACTTGGAAGGCAGAAACAAGAGAAGGGTTATAAGTTCAAGGCCAGCCTAGTCTATATAGTAAGCTCCAGGCCAGCTAGCAAGTTCTTTTCTCAGAACAGCAAAGTAACAAACAAACAAAAATATTGCTATTTCAAATTCTTGGTTGTATACAACCCCCAAAAGAAATAAGATTAATGCATAAACAAGAGGCATACTAAATTTCTCCCTCCTCTAAATAATGTGAATAACTACTGTCACTGTATAAATGTTTAATGTCCCATTGCAGGTTAATGGTTTGAAAGATTGGCCTCCAGGTGATGCAACTTTGAGGCTGTGGAACCTTCAAGAGATAGAACTTAGCTAATGGAGGTCACCAGGATCTTCTTCTGAAGCCTAGCTGTAAAACAGCCCCTAGGTCTGGCCTCTCTTCTTCCTGACCAGATGTGGCATTAACAGGCCCCTGTATCACACATTCTGTGATAATGAAGCCTACTGCTCCAACATGCCTTTTCAGGATGATGGACTGAAACTCCCCAAGGCCATGAGCTAAGCCAGTCCTTCCTCCCTTATAGGGCTTCTGCCAGAAGTGGTGATGCCAGCAACACACACTAAAATGGCCAGTGTAAGGACTAATTTCTCTCATGTTAGTTGCTTCATCATGATTTCTTCCTTTCATCCTTCTAGATAACAATTACAAAAATACCAGATCATAGAATTATCCCCACTTTCCAATTGCACTTTATCTACAGCAAATGTTTGCTTTCATTCTAGTCAATGAACATAACCCCAAATTTTATGCCATTCTCAATATGTCTCCATCAAATTGTTCACGTGAGTCTTCTTGTAACGAGCAACAGTCTCGAGGTGCTCAAACGCCAAATATGTCCAAGGTGATCTTAGGCTAGGGGAACATTGTCCACTGCAAATACAAGAACTGAATAATAAATGGAAGTATTTGCAATTGTAGGTAGTGGAAAGAATGGAATTGTTCTAGAGCCTTCTCTTCCTCAACCCAAGTCCTCACCCCTTGTCTCTGGGTCAAGCCACATAACTGTTACACAGATCATAGCAGGAAGTGAGAAGGTTTTTATCTGTTTTCTCCTGTGTAATCTGCAGGCCTGTTGTAAATTGCTATAGAAACAGTCCGACAGTTCAGCTGCCCTCAACCTCTGCTTAGACTGTAGCAGGTATCTAGAAGAGGAGACAGATAAAGAACAGCACTAAGCCTGCCACTTAGGGAATATCCTCTGCAGAGGGGCAGGAGGCAATTACATGTATGCCATCACTCACGGAGCCCCTGAAGATCGGCGCCCATCTCCAAATCTATCTCAGCGCTCTGAAATCACAGGACTCCTAACTATTGTCACTAGCCAGAACTAAGGACCCAGATCACTAGATAGCTCCTGTCAAGGTGAAAATATAGGGGTCATTGGTAACTATCGTTTTAGTGGAGGGCAGGAGTTTGAAGGTGACAGGTTTACAGAATGAAGAGAGGAAGAGATTAACAAGGAAAGGGGATGAGGTGGAACTAAAGAATAGTTTCTACTGGGGGAGACACACCAAGAGGGCTGTACCATTGCCAGGGACACCAAGATTGCAAATGTCTACCAAAACACACATTTCAGATAGTACCAACGATTACCACAGGCAACTTCTGTTCTGGGGCCAAAAAGCTTGTCCACAGGGCTGATTTTTCCAATTAGGCAAAAATGCTAAGATTATTGTAGGAACTCCAAACTTAACAGCAAAGAATTTCACTTCCAATAAGAAAATGCAACTGCCTTGTTATGTTAGGTCCTTGAAGGCATCTGGATAGGTTTTGATTTGACATCTCTAACAGTGACAAGGGCTGAAAATACCTTGTGTCATGAGGGATTTCAGAGTCCTGCTAAAACGTCTCATGATTTAGGCTAATATACTGTCATTAATATTTCAAGGATGTCTTAGGTTCACATAATATTTTCAAATAATTCCAAATGACAATTTGCCAACGGTACACTCCATTACAAATTTATCCTGATAATTCAGATATTTGCATAATTCAGTTCTTCCTCCATATAATTTAGTTTCTTTCACTAGGAAAGAAAAAAATATTTTTAATTTTTCAAACCCTTAGGATTGTTAATTTATATGTCTAATAACTATGAACGTTTAAGTCATCCCTATTTAGTGAAAAGATTTAGTGTAGTATAGTACCCCAAATGACCCCTATTGAAAAGTAGCTTTCTGTGGGAAAAGAATCTAACCAGGCACCAACTAGCATTTAAGTAATTTCATTTGTAAATTAAAAAAAAAATATTTGCTTTACTGAAATTCACAAAAACTAACATATATCCCATAACCTACTTGGGGTGTACTTAATAAGGTTTGACAAACAAATCAATAGGTGTATTACAATGACTTGAAATAAAGTCATGTATAAATGTTGGATTGGTATTATGTTGTAGTAAATATTTTCATTACATAAGGATGGCTTAAACTTTCATAGCTATTAGATATATAATTTTGAAGGAAACTGAGAAAAACGAGTGGGGAGAGTTGGTGGCCAACGGTTGCTATTCTCAGTGTAATTTATTTTACCACTCTGACACTCATAGTTAGATTCCTTATTATAAGCTATGAAAATAATCTTACAAAGTCACATGATATCATAATGGATTTTGCCTTGTCCATGTTCGAATATTCATTTAGAGATTTTTAAAATCACTTAGGGTATTCTATGCAGAGCTATACCTAGCAATTTAGGAACCACACCTTCCTGTAAAGAGGTTGGAAGTGAGCTAGCTTCACGCAGCTCACTACAGTAATGTTGTACCAAAGCAGTTTCTTTAAGATGTTGAAAACTAGGCTATGGCTGTAACCACTTCAGAGGATGCTAAATGCATCACAATACTCTACACACTAGTGACAAGCTTACATTTTTAGACTCTCATTTTAGGATTCTCTTAATTATTCATATGACACTGATTAATTTATTTCCTTTGGTCCAGACTACAAATCCACCACATTGAACATTACATAAAATGTCACAGCATAGTACTTCTCAAAAATTATAATTAATGCTGACTTTCTAACACTGTAACTTAAACTGGAGTGATGCAGGAATATGAATGGCAATAAAAACATACAAACAAAGGATCCCTGTGCTGGCTGGTTTGATGTCAACTTGACACAAGCTGCAGTTTTTGGAAAACAGAACTCCAATTGAAAAACTGCCCCTACCAGATTGACCTGTGGACAAGTCTGTGGTATGTTTTCTTGATTGATGATTGATGTGGGAGGGTCCAGCTCACTGTAGGTGGTGCTGCGCCTTGGCTAGTGGTCCAGAGTGCTCTCTGAAAGCAGGCTGAGGAAGGCATGAGGAGAAAGCCAGAAGCAGCATTTCTCCATGACCTCTGCATCAATTCCTGTCTCCAGATTCCTGTCCTACCTCCTCCGATGATGGGTAGTGATGTGGGAATGTTAGTGAAGCAAACCTTCTCCTCTCCTGTTTCCTTGTGGTCATGGTGTCTTACCACAACCTCAGAAAGCCTAACTAAGCACCATGTTAGCACCGATTTGTATACCTGCTTTTCTTATTAGTTCCAGACTCTTTTAACTTTTCTCATTTTTTCCTTCCCTAATCATATCCTATAAATGTTGGTCATGGTTAATATAGAGGAGTAGTACAGTAACATCTATAAATTGTTTTTAAAGATCATTTATTAAATTAATGCAGCAGTTTACCCCAATGTGACTTCTAGCTGCCAGGAGTAAATGCTATTCTGTATATGAAAAGCTCTGATGGAGATTCCTTGTTGAGAGCTATATAATTTTAATGAAGAGACAAATATATCCCTCTCACAGCTCTGACCTAGATTGAACATTAAGTTTCAAGACACATATAAAGTCACCTTAATTATATTACCTCTAACTGATAAAAAAAAAAGATGCTATATTGTACACAAATACAGAGAACTTCAATTGGTTCCCACCTGTTTAAAAATGTATCCAGTTTTAAATGTAATGTAACCATTACAGGTATATTTGAATTTTAGGATAATGACATAGATAGCTACAGGTACCAGTGTGGCCTCTATGTCCCACACAAAGTTGGACAATAGTTATTTAGCAGTCTAATTTTTCACTGAAGCATTCAGTTAATTTACTGGCCTGTTTCAGTGCCGTTCACTTTTACCCCAAACCCCATTTTCTCCTGTGATGATGATGACTTGTCTGAATTGGTGGAAGGGTTATGGATAGAAATTTCTATTCCCTCATCATTACTAACTCTGTTAATAAGAATTTTGAACACTGGAATTGTATGTAGAAGAAAAATTGGAACCAAGTTTCTCTAAGGAAGGGTAGTGATAATGTTATTAACTCAAGTATCCATTTATTAAACAAATATTAATTTTTGATTATGCATGAAATTTATGGAGAACAGGCACAGAGATAAGGAAATCTTTCAAACCCATATGCTTTGCTTGCAGGAATACATTTAATACCTGCTGTGATGTTACTGGGTGGCTTTCCTGGCTGGTAGAGATTCAGTTTAAGTTTCCCATCACTGAGCAAGAGGAGAAGACCGCCCGAAACCAGCTGGAGTTCACTGAAGAGCAGAAGTCCCACTTTATTCCAGGTTCGGAATTGAAAACTGGCTGAGATGGCTTCCTCTTTGGAAGATGCTGGGAGTGCCAAGTAACTCCGGGTGCTCAGGAAAGTCAGAGGCATAGACTGTGGTTGTGAGCAAGAAAACGATGTGTTTCCCTGAGGCAGAGGACAGGAGCAGGCATTCAGCTCATTTCGGCCCATGTGGGATGCAATTTAAATACTTGTGAAATTTGATTATCAATCTTATATTACTCTAGCCAGAAAACATTTTGCTGTACCATGAAGATCCAAATCTTTACCATTTATCTTAAAAGCTCTTGAAGTGTGCCCCCAGGTTTTCTCCACATTCTTCAACCTTAGTATAGACTAGCAAAGTCAATGAAATCAACTTTATCAACAAGAATAAATGTGGGGACGAAATCTTGGTCAAACAAACAAATAAAAAGAATTCTGTTAAAAATTGAACTTTTACTTTATACAACAGTTACGTTGTATGTTTGGTGAAATGTTAAAAGCTCACGATCATAAAATGCTGACTGATAATGCAGGCACTAACTTATAAAATGAAGAAAAATTTTAAGACCATCAAACCCTGCGGACATGAGACCAGCTATTCACTGCAGTTTCATCCTATTCTTTATTTGGGTAGCTACCTCCCCCTGCCCTATATACAGCACACCCTCTTGTCCATAGACAGAGGGGATCTTCGCACAAGCATTATGTAGAAAAATTATTTTGAGTGAAACACACACATTTGTCTATATTTCATTTTAAAGTATCTCCCTTTAATAAAAAGTTAATGAAAATATAACCTTACTGGATATTAGGAACATACAAAGAACACAAATTCACAGAGAATTAGGAATAAAATCTTTTCCATAATAAATATTCCTGTGATGCTCTTTCGGATTTTCTGCACAACATGAGATTCAATTTACATATTTTGAATTTTAAGCAATGAAAGAAACTAATGAAAATCTATTTACATCGGCATTTTATTATCAAAGTAGTAAAGCTGGAAACTGTGCTCCTCAGAATTTCAATCATTGACTGATTCTAAGCTAAAGTTTCCTGTAAACCTCGAATGATGACTGACTGTCAGAAATAGAGCACCAGCTATTTCGCCCCAAAGGTTTTGGGAAGCATGTACAGTAAAGGATGAGAACAAAACTGTGGCGATAGCCCTGACTGCTTGCTAACAAGAAGACTAGAGTTCCATCTTCCAGAACCCATGCCAAAAAGCCATGACAAAGACTGGGAAGATATCCAATGGTCAAGGAACTTGGTCTTCAAACTTGATTACTGGAGTAAGGATCCCCGGAAACCCACCCCACCCCGATGCTGGGCAGGGAGGCCACATGTAATTCCAGCCTCAGCAGGCAGAGATAGGGAGATCCCTAGAGCAAGCTGGCAGACAACAGACAGGGAAGTTCTGAATTTGACTGACAGATCCAGCATCAATGAATAAGGTGGAATAGTGATTGAGGGTGATTCTGAATGGCAGCTTTCAGCCTCCACTGGCACACATTCACACATACACCAAAAGCATTCGTGTGCTCACCCACCACACCTATGGACATAATGATTTGCACCGAGGGATGCTGGTTTGTCCCACTGCCCTGCTCTCCTCCATTCTATACCATCTATTCATCAAGACATCTGGTCCTGCTGGGCAGCAACAAGCCAAGCTGATGCCCACCCCAGATGTGCATCATGGATTTATAGGGACAGAAGCCACCCAGAGGCAACATCGCATGCAGAAGGCTCAGAAAGCTGCCTGCATAAGCCACAAATCCTCTGCCAAGTCCAATCGGTCTATTCACAGTTCAGCTTCAGACAGTGACTAATCTGATCTTCAACCTTCCCGTGCCAGGCCTTCACTTCCTGGTTCCTCTGCTAAGTTCCATATCCAGAGAAAGACGCCTTATTTAGAACACACTCCGCTATTGCTTCCCTGACTGAACCATGCCCAACAGATAGAGCTAAATGTTGCCATAATTCCATGGACCTGGGGTATAAAGGAGCCCGGACAACAACACTATTTAGACAGCCTGGGAGCTGCAATGTTGTAACAACCTATAAGTTCTTGGCTTGTTATGAATGGACATGACAAACACCAGTGTTTCTGGTTTCTTGTTAACACACCAGAATGCAACCCGATTTCAGAGACTGTGCTCATACAACAAATAAAAATAAAAATAATTAATCTACTGAAACAATAATACCTCAACAAAACTAAAAGAATCCGTGACAAAATTAAAAACCATATCACAATAAAATTTTAAAATATTTCCCATACTGTTTTCTTTNTTTTAGTTTTACTGTTGTATGACAGTTATTTCCAAATTAAAGCATTCCATCTAGATGGAAAGGCAGGCTCATGAGATTCAGGAGGCAAACAAAACATCAGGTCTTAGAAAGATGAATTAGAAAGTTCTAGAAGGTCTCTCCTCGGTTTTATAAAGGCCACAAACAACTGATCCTTCCCTGGGAGGCGACAGCTCTGGAGCAGCAGCTTGAACCATCAGCAGCTGTGCTTGGGTGGTCTCTTCCATGATGCAGATGCTTTCAAGTTATCCGTGCTCCCATAAGCAACCTGGTACCCACACCAATAGAAACTCCCTGATTCATCAAGCTGGACTTTGAAACAATCATTACTTTCGTCTTTTATGGGTTCCCTTTCTAGAATGAGGAGATAAATGCATGTGTGCATGTGCAAGTGTGTGCGTCTCTGTGTGTGTGTCTGTGCATGTGTTGTGTCTACCCAAGGAAAATCTATCAAGTGTTTACTTTTCATAAAAATAAATATATGAAACATAGTCATTTTATGAATTATAGTTCCCCTAAATAGAACTAATCACCTATATGCATACTTTCAACTGGAGATAATTTTTTAAATAAGAGCCATATCTAAAACATTATAAGCAAGACCCTCACAGGGAGCAATTTTATTTGGAAAAGGTGCATCTTACTCATTGCTTCATATGGAACTCTTACCGTGGTGATGAGCTGAGGGCTGTGCTGCTTGGCCAAGCCGATGATGTCCACTCCATTATAATAAAGGTTCTCCAGGCATCCATGAAAGTGTTTGTATGGCAACGACACTGATTTTGCAGGTGCTGAGATCCCTCCAAAGCTGATCTTAGAAAGAAAAATGGCATCAATAATATTGTTTAGTGATTTTTATGATAACCTGTTTAAATAATTATGATTAGAAATTATAGCAGTAATCATCACAGAGATAACTTTACAACACCACACATAGAAAAAATTAAGATACTGACTTTTAAAAACAAATTTATGTGCATTCAGTCTTCATTTGTGTGACAGCTTGATTATCTTTCCAAGTCGCTAATCACACCTGGTTTTGATATTTATTGCTTAATGAAGAAAAATACACTTTTTGATTCACAGTAGAACTTGGTCTATTTAATAATGTAGCTAATTATGATATTTTATTTTGTATATGTTTCTAGCACAAATTGCTATTTGCATATTTAAATCAGTTCTTAATGGATTAATCTGTTCACTGCTATCGTCTCTCATAAATCTCTGTTTCTCAGGGATAGAACCCAAAAAGAAATCAGACCATGCATTCTAGATTTGCATGTGGCAATGAGATCTCATCATGGGAAATGAAATCTGCCTATGAAGTCCTGTGACTGTGCATGTCAAGTAGATGATGATCATGTTCTATAATGATACATATAAATATATAATAAATGATGAGCCCCACGTTCCATATGCTAATAAGCTAGGCCACCTTAGGAATGCTTTGTCAGCCTGGAGATTTGCTCTGGAGGTGTCTTTTTTATAGCATATTTTCTATTAGGAAGTTAAACCACAGATGCATCATCAAATCTGTATTCATTGAAATGTAACCACCACACCTCATAATCAAGATCCAGGTCATTGAATTCTCCCTGGGCATGGAAGTGACGCCTGTGCTCGTCCACTGTAAAGTTGACCTGTTTGCCCAGTCTCTGGATGAGCACAGAATGCCAGTGCTGATCGTCCAGAAGGCTGCCCAGGGTGAGGTTGATCAGGGTGGAACTAGAGGTCAGTCTACCTTCACCTGGGAGAAGAAATGACAACAGCATGATTTAATCAAAAGGGTGGGGAGCTTCTTCTTGATGGACCAGCATCACAGTAATTTGCAACCTTCTTCCATGTATACCATCCTGAACACTAGTGTGGATTTAACTGAAGCTTGATTATAATGATCTCTCAACCTTGCTGTAATTTCTTCCACTGTTAATTCTTTCTATTATTATTACCCATTGCAAGCTCATTTTCTATGTAAATTTTATCTTTGCTACAAGCTCATTATTTTTACTGCTGTAATATTTTTCAATGACCCATCCCATTCTTTATGATGCTAGGAAATAACTGTGGAGCTACGTCAGAGTTATAGGCAGAGCGAGCATCCAAAGAAGGGTTTGTGCAGTTTGCAAACATGAATCATTTGGGCATTTGTTGGAGGATATTTGATCCCACTATGAACCTTGCATTTGCATTTGCTTTAATTAAATAAAATTAATCTTGGGTCAGGAGGCTGAGTTGGCAACTAGTTGACAGAAAGTAATCATAGAGCATCAGAGGGCACCTAGGAGAGGCAGAAACAGGAAGTAGTAGGGTGGGGTTTGGAGTGGTGTAGGTTTTTCTGGGGTGGTGAAGCAGAAGCACAGGTCTTCCATGGACACCAGGAAGGAGAAAGGATTAGGTAGCTGCTACTCAGCCTCTCTGAGCTCTCAGGTTTTTACCTCAGCCTTTGAGTCTCGAGTCTTATTCATAATTAGAATGAAAGTGATTTGGTTAAAGCTACCTTTAGAAGAAGCAACAGGGTTGGTGGCTGTGGGAGCAAAATTCTCCCCCGGTGCTGCCTGAGCAGCCAAGAAATAGGTTGGTAACAGCAGAGTAGCATTTGCTGGCTGATATAGATAAATATGCAGGTACTATGCCAAAATTAAAACAACATTTGGTGCCACTCACTGGGTGCCAAATATAGTAGGCTTTCTTGGACCACCAGCCCCCAAATCATGACATGGAGACTTACTATTAATTATGAATGCTCAGCCTTAGCTTAGGTTTGTTTCTATCTACCTTTTTTATTAGCTTAAATTAACCCACTTTTATTAAACTATGTGCTGCCCTGAGGCACGTTTACATCATCTACATTCTATCCATTCTATTTTCCTGTTCCTTCCATGTCTGGTTGGCTGGCCCCTGACTAGCTGGTCCCTAACTGCATGGCTGGCTCCCCTTTTCTCTCTGCCTGTCAGCATTGCATATCCCTCTTCTACCTACCAATTGGCCATTTCACTTTTTATTAGACCAATCAGGTACCTTAGGCAGACAAGGTGAAACAGCAACACACCTTTACATAATTAAACAAATGCAGCATAAACAAATGCAACACATCTTTACATAGTTATACAATTATTCTATTCTACAGTAGGCACTGGGTATACACAAAAGTCCTTCAATGGGAAAATAAAATACTTTGAATGTTAAAAGAAGTGAGCTATGAAAACATCAAGTTACAGAAGTGATAATCAAAGAATCAGACCTTCTGAGAGCATCACCAAGCAGCTTTACCTGAATTAATAAGTAAGAAGAGTTTTCCTCTTCTTAACTCCAATGTGATATGGTCTCCAGCAGGCCCTGCCCTGTGCAGTAGGATCCCATCACTCTCCATGGTTTTAAATTTCAAAGAAATGATATCTCTTATTGGATTCAAGGAGTTCTGATCAAATCTGTAGAGAAGGGAACTTTTTCCATCAAGATCAATCACCACTGACCCTGGAGAAAAAGATAGTGAAAGTCATCATTCTATGGATAAATAGGGTTTGCACTGAAGCATGTTAACAACTACAATGTGTGTGTGTGTGTGTGTGTGTGTAATATCATAGCAAAAAATACCTAATCCTATCAAAAGCCAAAACTGATTCAATTCCATCTAGATCATTTTAACTACTCACAAAATTCATGATTTGGAAATATACTTTAAGTGCATGCCAGAAATTTTCTTATGTTACTAAGGGCTAGCCTTATACTACAAAAAAGAAAATCAGATTGTAATTGAGATAGATAGATAGATAGATAGATAGATAGATAGATAGATAGATAGATA
>LOEQ01002091.1:7175-21073 GCA_001685075.1 Bramus lutescens | reverse complement strand
GGGGGGAATGGGAGGAGGGGAGGAGGTGGAAATTTTTAATAAAAAAAATAAAAAGGTATGATAGCATACTATTATCATGCTGTACTAGCAAATCCTGGACAAGCCCCAGAATGAAAACAAACAACAACAGAAATAAAAACAGAGTTTGAACTAAAAGTATAGAAATAAATATTTATAATATGACAGAAGAAACTCAAAATAATGATGATGATAATACATTAATAATGATAATGAACAATTTCTGAGGCCCCCTTCTCTTCAGAAATGAGTAAAGGATTCTTGAGGAAGAGAAATAAAAGCTGAAACAACATTTTTAACTCATGAGATTATAAGTACAATTTTAGTTCCAGTTCCCTGAAGGAAAATAATACATGTTTGGGCCTCTGGAGATTTTGTGTCAGAAATTAAAGGCCTACAATTTAGGTACAAGGACACGGAAATGGAGCATCCTAGGATCAAGAATAATGTTTTGACTTATGGGTTGTTTGCTTTTTTATTTGCGTGTTTGGAGAGAAAGACAGAGAGAGAGTGAGCTAGCATGAGGTACGGTAGTGGGTGGGTGGTTAGCTGTGGAAGATCTGGGAGGAACTTGGAGGGGAGAAAAAATAAGATCAAAGTATATCATATGAGAAAATTAAATAATAATTTTAAAAATTAAAAGGTAACATTTCCACTTTCTCAATTGAAACTGTAGCAAAGTATGCAGTCAGGTTTATTGCCTCTTGCTGCCAGCAGAACTGAATAGAAAGATGGCTTGCAGGCCTCTAATTGCCTGTTCAGTTTTTCTTATTTAATATCTTGCACACAAGAGAAAATAATAACACCAAATACTGTTCTTATAGGAATATTTACTGTCCTGAAAACATACTGAGATAGACACACACACATGAGCACTCACTTATACACACACATGGGTACATTTGTATACACACATGAGCACACGTGTTCACACATGCACATGAGCATGTGTGTGTACACAGACATGAGCACATGCATATGCACACACATGGACATACTCCCACATGTGTGTACACAGGCATGAGCATATGTATCCACACACATGAGCACATGTGTACATGAGTAAATACACACACACATGATCACATGTACACACACACTCTCATAGGAGTATGAGGTAGAGGATCACACTGCATTCATAGTCAAGAAGGAAAGATAAATTCTGATACTCAGTTTATTTTCTTCTAGTCCCTGTTTTTTATTCAATCTGGGATTCTAGACTACTGGTTCTCAACCTGTGAGTCTTGACCCCTTGAGTGTCAAATGACCCTTACACAAGGATCACCTAAGACCATCCTGCATATCAGATATTTACATTACTACTCATAATAATAGCAAAATTGCAGTTATGGAGTAGCAACAAAAAGAATTCATGGTTGGGATCACCACAACTTGAGGAACTGTATTAAAGGGTTGCAGCACTCCCAAGGTTGAGAACCACTGCTCTAGACCATGGGATGGTACCACCCTTATGCATGATTCTCTTTCATTCTCAATCAGAATTCTCTGAGAACACCATCACAACACACCCACAGGTATATTTCCTGAACAATTCCAAACCTGTCAAGATGATAATGTTAATTAACTGTCACAAATTCCAACATAAAAGCATGTCAGCCAATACCTTGACCTAAGGTCTACTTTGACAAGCTATGGGACCACAAGAAATTAGTGTCTGATGATAATTTATTGAAACAACTTGCACTGACTTATGTACATGGGAAACCACCACCCTGAAATGCAAGGAGACACATTCCTACAAAGACAGATACGTCTACTTGGAACCACAATTTCTGGTACCCTGAGCCAGGACTGACACTCATGAAAATCCTGATGAGTTGCCGGAGAGTGATTAGCAAATATCAGCTGAGTGAGACTTCCTGAGGATCACATTTCTGAGCCCTTGCAGACTTTGTATCAGACTCTGTGAGTCTGGGCTGGCAGGAGAAAGAGGCAGCAGTCACTGAGTCTTCCGTAACAAAAGTCACTCTCTTGGCCGAATGCTTTTCCAGAAATTCTTCCAACTAGAGAGGCTCTGTCAGTTCCTCCAGCCTCCCAAGCCTTCTGATCTCACCCATGGGAAAGAAGTCAACAGGCACCATAGAAGAGAAAGGGTGGAGGACTAGAGAAACCAAATCCAATGAAGGTTGCACTTGGGAGACAAAGGCATTGGAAGCAACAAAATTTAGAAGATATGGCGGACAACACAACCTTTCCCACACATGCTGTCATCCAACAAGTCTCTAGTATAATATAGTGAACAACTGACAGTCTCTGGGGAGGGTCCCAAAGTCAAAAGGTAAGCCAGAAACACACGCACCAAGTTTGAAGGCAACTATTTGGCACCCGGGGCACTTGGTGCAATTATCCCTGAATTACTAGCAGGATAACATCAGTGCTCACACTAGTGACCTGATGGTGAACACAGCCATGACTGCTTTAAACAAAGACACTACACAACTATGCACAGAGTTAAGAGAAAAAAATTCTACTAAGGTGAAATAATGATCTAAAACAAAACCAGATTTACCCATGGCACAGATGATGTAATTATATTATCAAAATTTTAAAGGCTATAACTAAAAATGGTGATAAAGACCCAAGAAGTCTGGAGAATAAGAATCAGCTCAAAATAAGGCAACAATGCAAAATATATTCAAACTAAAGAAATGCAACTGCAAAAAGAAAGCACTTGCAAAGAAGTTAAGAGGAGTAGAGAATTAAAAAGATTCTTGTTTTCTAAAGACAGTACAAATGATCAAAATTTGACAGTAAACTTACAGAAAGAAAAATAAAAGTCAATTACCACTCTTGAACATAGCTTCTACAATCCTTAAAATGTAATAACAAAATGAGTCTAGAAAAAATACATATAAACAGAATAAAATATAATAAATCATACTTGAATCAAGTTTATTTTCAAAATGCAAGAACTATTGTCATATTTAAATTACTAGATCTAATTAATCACAAATAAGAAAATATGATATTGCCAACAGATGCAGAAAGAGTCTTTGGTAAAATCCAATATGGTGAAAATTCACAGGTTGAGAATTTTCAAATCTTTAAACTAGAGTATCTGCAAAAATCTTACAGCCAAAAGTTACAAGCCAGATGGGCCTTCAGAATTAAGATGGGGAAGTAGACTTGGCATCTCACCCTTAACCAAGAAGTTATCTGCAATTAATAACTTTCAACAAAAGGAAAATATGTTTTCTCCAATAAGGTGTCATTGAATATATCAGCCACACTTTTGGGGCAGGCCACACACTCATAAGTAGCTGGCCAACATAAAAAGAACTCCCTGGATGAAGTGTTTGTTGAGTTTTTTTTTTGTCTTACTGTGTTATTGTTTTGATTTTTATTTTTTGTTTGTTTGTTGAAGAGAGAGGGAGAAGGAGAGAGAGAACAAAGAGTTGTGTGGGTAGGGAATTGGGAAGAATATGGGAGGAGTTGAGAAAAGGGAAAACATAACCAAAACATACAGTATGAAAAATGGTTTCAATAATAAAAAGAAAGCAACAGTTCAGTGAAGATGATTAAAGATTTAACATTTGCACGTATTTATCTGAAATCTCAGAGGGAATAGGCTCTATTTTTCTCTTTTGTTCTTTTCTGTAGGTCATTAAAACTGTTAAGGGAAATGCTTTTCAACCTTGGATTTTAGATATCATATAATTTATCATTCTTTGTACCACAAGGAACCCCATTAACGTCTTTCATTTTATCATTAATATTATAAAGCATAATGACAATCTCATGACCATTATGATTAAAATAACTATTGTTGAGTGCTGATGGCAGACAACTGAACCCCTCAAAGGAGATCATGAGATTTAAAGTGTATTGTTCCTTACTCACCTTGACATTCTACAAATGTTTTCACACCAACATTCTACACATTGATTAGTTCCCAGAGCCCTTCAAGATGTCATTTACTTATTAAAGGAATTACCAATCATTTTCCCAAGGGGAAACTTCAACATGTTTCTTAGAAAGATTCAAAGTCAAGAGATCTTTCCAAGAAGATTAAAATAAACTGCTTGCTTTACCATGCTTAACTTGAAAAATTGGAGTTGGTTAACCTAATGCTATTAGTCTGCTAAATATGCACAATATTAAACTAACTCCTAATGACTTACTGCTATACCCATAGACCAGAACAGTTCTCAGTCCTCAGGAGAGAAGCAGTTTCTCAGAGTAGAAAACAGTTAACAGAGACCCGCAACTAAAGAGGGCATCTCTGTCTCACCCTTCCCACATAGAGATGATGACTCAATTTCAGCCTCTGAAGCCAGATGCTAGTTAATATTTATTAATTATTATTTTAATGTGGAACATATTCAATATATATTTCATATTGTGATATATTTTAACTAATACATATCACTTAGCTGATAACAACTGTATCATCTTGTAAAACCCAAACTATACCTTTTGTAACCTAGACCCTGAGAGAAGTGAGAAGAAACAATTTAATTTATTACACTTACTTATTACGGGGGTGAAGAATTCAAGTCAGGGTGTATATGGAGAGATCAGAGGAGAACTTGGAAGAGTCTGTTCTTTCCTTCCACCATAAGGATCTCTGGTATTGATCTCGGGGCATTCGGCTTGGGACAAGCACCTTTACCCACTGAGCCACCATGCAGGCTCTACAGGTGAACTTTGCAGTGTGTGTAATTACAGCAAGGGATTTCACAATTCAGAGATACGGTACTCCCTTCTAATGTTGCCTCTAACTTTAAACATCACCCAATATTTTTAGAATGCACAGACAACAATATAATTCTGGGGCCAGAGAGACAGCTTATTGGATCAAGGTACTGGTTATGAAAAATAATGACATGAGGGTTTTGTTTGTTTGTTTGTTTTTAGTATCTATTTGTTTGTATCTATTGTATATGTATGAGTGTTTTGTCTATATGTCTATATGTGTACCATGAATATGCCTGATGCACATGAAAGCCAAAGAATTGCATCAGATCACCTTGAAACTAGAGTTATTGATGGTTATGAGCCACCATGTGGATGCTAGGAACTGAACCTAGGTCTGAACCATGTCTCCAGCTCCAGTAACATGAGTTTGAGTCCTATAATCCACATGGTACAAGGAGACAACTGACTCCTGGAACTTGGCTTCCGACCTCCAACATAAATGCTGCAGCAGAAGCTCACAGGCATACACACACGTGCACATGTGCATGCACGCACACACACACACAAACACACTTATGTAAATAAAGTGTGTGTGTGTGTTCAGTCGTACAATTGGAGTTTCACAATCTGAAAGTCAGAAGAGAATCCTCTTTATTTAGTAATAATGTAATTGGAGACCAAAATCATACAGTCTTTCTTAGCTTAGCTTAGCCAAAGAGATAAACACGTTTGTCCTCTGGGAGCTGAGAGTGATTAAATGCACACAGTCAACATCGAGCTAGAGAGAGTGGTGCAAATTTTTATTTCAATCAATAACAGCACCTGCCTAGCTGCACTGCCTTTGAAACACTGCCAGGTATAATAAAACAATAGACCAGGAAATGTCTTGCACACCCAGGGGTAACTCGATGCAGATAAATGGAACCAAAGAATATACAATACTTAATGTTTGAGTGCATGTGCTCCATTTTTAACACTAAGGTCTCCGCGATCTGGGAAATGCTCTACTCTACTTGATGACACACGCCCATTTATTACATGCCCACAGAATCTCCTCCATCTTTACGACAACGTTTTCTGTTCAAGCTCCAACCATCACTAATCCCAAAACAAACAAAACGCAACTATCATCTTCACCCTTTCTGCATAAAAAGAAATTAAGGATAAAAACAACAAAGCATCCACCGTTCCTTATAATTCTCAAGCTCCCCACCTACCCATTGAAATATTGGCATCCAGGACACAAAAGCTTCCGCATCTTCACAAATACGTAGGCATGGTGTACACACCTGTAATCCTAGCCCTTGAGAGGTGGAGATAGACAGAGGGTGAGTTTAACACCTGCCAGGACTACACAGCTGAAAACTTGTCAGGCAGTAGTGGTGCACGTCCTTAATCCCAGCACTCGGGAGGCAGAGGCAGGCAGATCTCTGTGACTTCAAGGCCAGCCTGGTCTACAAGAGCTAGTTCCAGGACAGGTTCCAAAGCCACAGAAAAACCCTGTCTTGAAAAACCAAAAATAAAAATAAAAACTTACCATATTTTTTTCTTTAAAAATAAAATGTTTTTGTAGTTTGAGAAATTCAGGAGAGGTCAGGAGAGGGAGTAGATTGACAAAAAAAAATTAGTTAGCAAGTAACAGTTGTATGTACTCGAGAAGTACAGTGTTATGTTCTGATACATGTTTGCATTATAAAATAATCCAAACTATTTAACAAACTTATTGCATCGTGTAACTATCATTTTTTTGTAGTGAGTATACTGAAAATCCACTTTTCCTGCAATTTTGAAATGTACAATGCCTTATTAATAAGAATCACCATTCTGTGCTACAGACCATGATAGCTTATCCTCCAATGTGCTCTGACTCCAGGCTCCCCCATCCCCACCCGATATGGCCACCTGAAGCCCAGACTGTGCTCAGCCTGTCTCATCGACCACCACCTTATAATGCTCTGCTTATAGTCTGTCCCAAGTCCCCACTTGTTTTGTCTAGGGAAAGGACAACACTTTCTCCATAATTGAACTTCAATACATTTTTATCCTCTGTGTGTGTGTGCATGTGTGTGTGTATGTGTGTGTGTCTGTCTGTCTGTCTGTCTGCCTGCCTGCCTGTCTGTCTTTCTATGACTGTGTCTGTGTATGTGAGAAGGAGACAAAAGAGGGAGAATAGGAGGGGGAGGGAGAAACTAGAGACAAGTATCCAAACTTTTGAACTTGGGGACAATGCATTGACCTTGGGAGAGACACAGAGAACCCAGCTCCTCTACCATTTAGCAGCTAGAGAAACTGGAATCAATCAGAGATTCTCCAAATACTCTCCATCTAGAAGCTGGAATCTATATAAGGTTTTAAAGTCTGAAAAAGGAAGTCAGATAAGGAGATTAACATGGAACCCGCCTAAGGCCAAGTCTCCACCACAGGCAGGTGTGACAACGGAGTGTAAGTATCCAGAGCTTTTACTCTCGGGTACACCCCAGTCGGGCACGCCGAATCTAAATCTCACCGTTTGGATTGAAAATCTGAACTACCCAGCTAGATAGTCAAAAGATCCAGGCTATCTCCTCCAGGTAAACCTTGATCAAAGAGACAATTGCATTTGAGAAGTAAAACCCAAGTACATATGTAAATGCTGTTGACAGTTCTGTGTTCTCACCTTTATTTCTCTTTGCTGCAGAGACGAAGATCAAACACGGCCTGTGGGCGCTAGGTAAACACTTTACCACGGAGCTGCAAAGCTACCTAGAAAATACTTCCTATGAAGGAAACTTCAACAAAAGGAGTTTTAATTTCTTTAATGTAGAGTTTTATTTCCTTTTAAACTAGTTTGCCTCCGCATATAAATTTTGGAAATTATATTTCAGTGCTTGTAATTACAGTGTCGTGAAGCAACAAGCAGTCCCTAAATATCCATATTGTTTCCCTCTGAATGCAACTGAGATTGGTTGATTAACATTTGAAAAATATCTCAAAGGTGCACCATCCATTTAAAGACAGATAACTTTTTTATATTTAGATGCATCTTCTGAAGTCAGTTTATAAAACACAGTGCTCACGGTCTTAATGATGCCATATAAGTATTTTAATTTAAGCTCTGCTTATTTGAATTTTGAGAAACTGCATTATATTATAATGTACAGAATAACCATAACTTTCCATAGAGAACCAGATGAAATGCCCAGGTGCTCTCTACAACAAAGAAATTAAAAGGAACAACCTGGAGGCAAACTCTGCGGGCATTCAACAGTACAGCAGTGCGCTTACGATTTTACAGCTACAATGCATTTCTCTTAGTTGACAGCTGTCGTGCAGAGTCCATTGTTACATATGCTCCAACTGCCCTTTGAAGACTTCCAGAATGGTCACAGGTTCTCAGATTACACATGTAAAACTAATGAGCAAAGGAGTAACAGGCTTGGTGACCTCCACTGGTGGTGTGCCTTCAGGTCTGAACATCATGTCACTATAAGAATTGAAATAAGCATCCACCAAGAACACTGGCACCTCTGGCAGATCCCCAGGGAGTGGAATTGGGACTGAGTGGCAGGATTGTGCAGACGGGGTGATGTTTAGAGGACAGAATCAGAGATCGACAGTTCTTACCACCAAATGCTCTTTCATCATTCCTTACTGCACTGAGATCTCGGAATAGGTAGGGGCCTTACTATGTGTAAGGCATGAAACATGGGTTGCCAGCTTATACAGTAAGTTTTGACATTGACCATTTAATAATGTAAATGAATATTTTGTGTGTGGTTTGATTAAGAAAGACTCTTACTTTTCAGAGATTTGCACCAGAAATTTTCACTGGAGGAGAAAAGGTTAAAGTGCATGAAGTATGCTTCAAAATAATAATGGGTGGGTGAGCAATGTATTAAGGGAAAGGCATAGGCCAAGATTGGCTGAAGTTTATTAGGATTGGGGTGGCCAGAGAGTGCTATTTATTGGCTATTCAGTTAAATGGGGTATAAGAAATGAGTGTGGGAAGCAGTTACTATAACAATTAACTGAATTCGTTTATATAAGGAGTACGTTACATGCAATCTAATATTTTCTTTTATTACCTTCATTTTCTTTCTCTAGGCAAATATTTTCAAATCTTTCTGGTAACAAGCAAGATACTTATGTATTTTGTTGGGTCCAGTTAATTTAATAGCTTTCAATGCATCACAAAAAAAATCTTAATGAATTTAGCAATCAAGACAGATTAGGTTTGGTAAAATTATCTACATTTGTAGAACATGCTCTTTAGCAATGTATACTAATACAGATACTTTGCAAAAACAAAAACAAGATACTCTGTATGTTTCCAAAATATTTTATTAAAAAGTTAGTGATATTGAAAATTGCAGTTCTGCTCTCATTTTTCCTGGCTCAGTGATTACAGTTTTCAGAGCTCAACCAACACAGGGAATGAGCAATAGTCATTTGTGCGGTTTCACAGACACGGCCTCGAGAACACTGTACCCTTCTGTCACATTTAATAATGAAGGCTGAGTCATGCTGGAAAATGTGATTCTGCCACCGAGAGGCTTGCTCACACTTTCATCACGGCAACCTCCTACTTCTGTGTCACTTTTCGGATCAGAATTCAAGAAAACAATTATTTTCTTTAATTAAAACATATGTATTTTAGCATACATTTATCATAGATTCCATTTTTTTCTGAGAAAGCATCTATATACTTTCAGCTATTCTAAACTTAACATAATGAATATTGACTTAGACATTATGAGTACAGTTGTCTCACCAAGTGAGGTGTTTCTGTCTTCCCTCCAATTTTTGGAGGATTCTTTTTATATGTTTTTTATTAATAGTTACTAATTATAAAATTTGAGTAAGGGGAGAACAATAGAGGGTAATGGGTGTAATCAAAATGTAGGAAATGCCATAATGAAGCTCACATATTCCTTTTAACTTATATTCTTTCTATGTTTCTATGATGACATAATTAAGGTAATCATCAATCTGATTTCAGGAGAAGGGCCATTTAGGTACCCCCTCCACTAATGCTTAGGGTCTTAGCTGGAGTCATCCTTCTGGTTTCCTGGGAGTTTCCCTAGCACCTGGTTTATCACTAACCCCACAATGACTTCCTCTTTCAAGGTACATATTTCCTTGGTCTCCCTCTCTGTCCTTTGCTAAACTTGATCTTCCTGATCCCTCATGTCCTCTTCCCTCCCCCTCTCCTCTCCCCACTCCCCTACCACCCTCGCCCCACACTCCCAATTTACTAAGGCGATCTTGTCTACTTCCCTTTCCCAGGAGGATCCATGACTGTGGTTGGTGTCCATCTGGAGAACTGGAACACAGTCATTATACCTGAACTGACCCAATCTCTGAGCTACATAAAGACAATTCTACCAGAAGTGCTCCCTCTCCATGAGACCACACAAGTGCTGTATAAGGTATGAATGAGTACATGGACTTATAGGAAGATATGTCAGCATGTCTAAAATCATTTGATTAAAATAACTGATAAATAATGCTATACATTTTTTAAGATGTCAAATTACTTTCAAGTCCAGAGCACTAAAATATAATTAACCTGGCACATGTGCTTGATAGACTATTACGAAGCAATTAAAATGTTGATTTTTGCAGACTATTGAAAAATTAGCATGCTCTCTTCATTACTTAAGTATGACACATGATTATGTGATCAGCATAGTTATAAATTAACTCAAAGTTAAGCTTCATGAAATAAGAAAGAGAAGATGCGTCAAAGTTTTAGTAATAGTTTAGTTAGGTGATAAGACTTCATCTTTCAAGCCTCCTCTATTTAGCAATGTCTAATGACATTACTAGCATAATTATACAAAAGAATGCACAAACAGAAAACATGACACACATCCTTCTCTTCATTTCCTATGAGTCTTCTCTTCCTTTATGAAAACTTCCTTATCCTATGTAGCATCTATTCCCCAGACCTTCCAGCTGGGCAGCCTTCCTTGATCTGTTCTCATTGTGGGTTCTAGTCACCTCACAAGAAGGAAGAAACCTTATACTTCCTAGGTTTTGCTTAGCACACAAATGAAGAAACCAGAATGTTTGGTGAGCATTGCAGTGTGCTGCATCCTATGTGCTATTTCAATTTACCTACTGATGACTGGGGAGATGGTACAGGAGCAAAGTACTTCCTGTGCAAGCATGAGGATTGGAGTTTGGATCCCTTGGCACCTGCAGAAATTTCAGGTGGACATGGAGGCCTATTCATAATCCCAGAGAAAGGGAAGTAGAAGCAAAGAACCCTCGGAGCAAGCTGGCTAGCTAGATTAGTGATTAGTGAGCTCCGACATTTAAGAGAGAGACCCTGCCTCTGAATATAAGGCGGAAAGAAATCCAGAAAGCCATCCAACATCAATCGCTGGCTTCCACAGTATTATGTACCTTTATGCATGGATGCCTGCACACACATATATGCCCACACATGCAAACACTCATACATGGGTGTCTAGATACTACACACCCATGCACACACCAAAATAATGACCAGCACTAAAGCGAACCGTGATTATGGCTATTCACCTGTTTTCCAATATTTCCTAAATTTGTTATTTGAAAACAATCATGTTCTACTCTACTGTGAGAATGTTTCGCTTTCACAGATCTGAAGTGAATGTTGTGTGTGCATGATCAGCTCCATGACGCTTTATGAGAGACATAAGAAAAATCAGAGGTGAAGACACGTTTTCAAGGTGGCAACAGTAGCAAAGTAAAATAAAAATAAAAAGGCGTATGTAAGCCCAATTTTAGACCCAAAAGGTTTTATTGCGTCCCTTTGTATTTTAAAAAGCTGGGGAGAGTCAGGAAGGCAGAGAGCAGGATGTTGTCCCAAGTGCAGGAAACAAGAGTACTTGTGTCTTGCTGGGGGAAGTGTGGACTGGGAAGGCTCTTG
Source organism: Bramus lutescens (assembly GCA_001685075.1). Classification (NCBI taxonomy): domain Eukaryota; kingdom Metazoa; phylum Chordata; class Mammalia; order Rodentia; family Cricetidae; genus Bramus; species Bramus lutescens. The sequence continues at coordinate 9,498 of LOEQ01002091.1, read as the reverse complement.
AGGGCACCTTCGCATGGTGCCCTACATCCTGATAAGGGAATTCCACATGACCCAGTGGCCCTGATTCTACTTTTTAATGCCAAAGTAACACCGATGAGCACATAGCACGAGTACACAGAGGTTTGGCATGGTGGCTGAGCGATAAAAACAACTGTTGTCCATTCCTATGGAGGTCCAAGTCAAAGCAACTTCACCGAACTCAGTAAACTGCAATGCTTAACATACATTCTGGGTGCTTTTCTTGTATGCTAAGCAGACCTGAGGAGCTGTACCATGTATTACTGAACTGTACAGTTTCCCCAGTATGAAACCTCTCTGCACATGTATATGCATTTAAGTATATATGTAAATATTATGTATAGTCATTTTCATGTATATATATATATATAGATGTAATGCTACCATTACAACCATGAAACTTTATTCATGAAATGACAGATTTATGTATTTTCTATAATCTGATGTTTTTACGGTTCAGGCCTCATTATTTCTAGCTATTTACTGCTACTGTTAAATCTATAGTGGTTTCTGTATATTTCATTCTTAGGAATGCATAACTATGAACAGGAATCATTCCACGTGATATCCTATGTGGGCTATATCCTCATTCACAAGCCTCTTTTCCATCTGCTTTAGTCCTGTAGTGCATGAAAAAAATTAAAGAGAAAGAGCCTTTGTCTCTGTGTGTTCTGTTCTCATTAATATTTGACCCTTTGTCAGGTAATCCTGCTTTCCATCACACTCCCGGCATTCAGGGGTCACCAGCGTTCTCCTGACTGCCCCACGTCATAGCCTTGCTCAGTGTTCATCGTTCACTTTCAGCTTCCATCATCTAGGGGCTTCATCTAAAGATTTCCCCATAGATCCTCTGCTTGGAACCTGCTCCTTGCTGCTTGAACCTGTGGCCCAAAAGTCACCTACTGCACAGGGTTTCCCTTCAGACCCATGTTGAGTTTGATATTCCTTCTATAACATTCTAGTTTCCCATCTACATGACCACTAAATCAGAAACTGTATCATAATAAGGTCTTTTCTGCATGTCAGGTCGTGATGTCTGCTCTAAATTACGTATCTTGCACAGTCTTTGCTCATGCTATCACATCAGACGTGAGTTCACATGTGCAACTTCCCTGTCGTGGCGAGGAAACACTGTTGTCTTGTAGTCATCTACCACCTCCGGATCTTCCAATCTTTCTGCCTCCTCTTCTGCAATAATCCTTAAGCCATAGATAAGGGACTGTGATATAGAAGTCCAATTCAGGAATGAGCATGCCACAATCTTTTGTTCTCTGTACCAGGACCAAGTACAGCTCTCTGTGTCCATCAGCATCTTAGAAATGGCTTCTCTGATAAAAGTTAAGAGATATACAAACTTTTGGTCCTTCTGTCTGTTTTTATGCCAATACCAGGCTGTTTTCAGCATTGTAGCTCTGTAGTAGAGTTTGAAGTCAGGGATTGTGATGCCTCCAGAAGTTTCTTTATTGTACAGGATTATTTTGGTTATTCTGCACTATCCTTGCACTATTTGCTGATGATATGACAGTTTACATAAGTGACCCAAAAATTCTAACAAGGAACTTCTACAACTCATAAACACCTTCAGTAATATAGCAGGATACAAAAAACATCAGTAGCCCTCCTGTACACAGATTATAAATGAACTGAGAAAGAAATCAGAGAAACATCACCTTTTACAATAGCCACAAAGAACATAAAATATCTTGGAGTAACTCTAACTAAACAAGTGGAAGTCCTATGTGACAAGAACTTTAAAACTTTGAGGAAAGAAATTGAAGAAGACACCAGAAAATAAAAAATCTCTCATGCTCTTGGGTAGGTACAATTAACATAGTAAAAATGACAATCTTACCAAAAGCAAATTCAAAACAGATTCAATGCAATGCCCATCAAAACCACAGTAAAATTCTTCACAGACCTCGAAATAATGGTACTCAACTTCATATTGAAAAGCAAAAAACCCAAGAAAGCCAAAACAATCCTGTACAATAGAAGAACTTCGGGAGGCATCACAATCCCTGACTTCAAACTCTACTACAGAGCTACAGTACTGAAAACAGCCTGGTACTGGCATAAAAATAGAAAGGCAGATCAATGGAACTGAAGTGAGGACTTGGATATTAATCTACACACCTTCAAACACCTGATTTTTGACAAAGAAGCAAAAATATCAAATAGAAAAAAGAAAGCATATTTAATAAATGGTGCTGGCATAACCAGATATCAACATGTAGAAGAATGAAAATAGACTCATATCTATCACCATGCACAAAACTCAGGTCCAAATGAATCAAAGACCTCAACA
>LOEQ01002090.1:268325-280128 GCA_001685075.1 Bramus lutescens | reverse complement strand
TTACAGATGGTTGTGAGCAACCATGTGGTTGCTGGGAATTGAACTCAGGACCTCCGGAAGACCAATCAGTCCTCTTAACCTCTAAGCCATCTCTCCAGTCCTGACTCTGGTGGATTTCATATTGAAATAGAAATAAAGATAAATATAAATCATTAGTATTTGGTTTAAAATTAGATTTAAAGGATTTTGATGAGTTGAATTGTATTTAAAAGAACAGTGAATCATTTTCACACTAATCCTGAAGGATTGGTATTTTTATGGTAAAGAGATAGTATGCCAGGAATTTTGTTATTGCCTTTAAATAAATGAAAAATAAATGACAAAGTATAAGAAGTATAATAGATAACTTGATCTCATGTAAGATTCCAACTTAAGGCACATGATTGCAGAATGTGGGAGACTTGGTAAGTTTTCCATAGAATATGGATTAGCTCATTATTCCTAGTAAGGTATTAATGTATCATCGTGAACAGGAAGTCAAAAACCCTACTTGTTAATACATTGATACATGGTATAGGCACACTGGAATTTACCCTTCTCATCCTCCCTGTGTTCAGCTTCAGCTGTTCTGTATCATCTTTAAGCAAATACTCACAATTTACTACATCCACATAGTTGTTAAGACTAGGACGTGCTGGCTATTTGAGTACAGTTTACATATTTTTCATGGGTTTCTGTGTATTTTAATTTAGACTGATCATAGGTCTACATGCTTTTATGGGTTTCTGTGCATGTTAATCTAGACTGATCATAGTCTACATGTTTTTCATGGGTTTCTGTGTATGTTAATCTAAACTGGCTGATCATAGTCTATATGTTTTTCATGGGTTTTGTGCATGAAAACAGAATGAACAGAATGAAGTAGTCATGATCTAAGAAAAACTAAGACTTCTTTTGTTGCACATTTTTGTGTAGGTAGATTTTTTATTTTATTGTTTGGGATATGTCAGTATATTAATCATTTTTATTGGTTTGATACAAATTAAGATATTAAATTTTCCTTGCACTGTGTTATATTGCTTGTAGTTCACCAAAACCTGATTGGCTATATGGTTGCCACAGGAAGAACAGATTTTATCGTTTGAAATTAGTTTCATGTTGCCTCAGTGCAGTGATACAAATATCTACCTAATTATTAGTATTTTCATGTTTTGATTTTTAAACCTAGTTTGTACTTGTTTGCTTTTAGCCCTTAAATTTTTAAATATTTATCTCTAACCTTTTTATTTGATAGTTTTTTTTTTTACTTCCACTACTTTTGTTCTCTGTTGCCTGCCAGAATTGAAAAATGTTGCTTCATGAAAGGAAAAGCAAAAATCCTAAGTACCAGTGTATTTTCCTTACGGTGACCAACTGTGAGAATTACTTACTTATTAAATTTTAAAGGGTTATAGTTGTAATATTTAAAGAGCAGAAATGGCAAGGATAAAGTAGATAATTAAGCAAATAGATTTGCTGCCTATTTTCAGTTTAGAGGTGTTGGTGTCACACTACATTATTAATGAATTTTTCCAATAAATGCTTTAAACATTAATTGTTTATTAATAAAACTTGGGAAATAAATACATAATACCCCAAATACATAAAACTGAAATTTTTTCGTTTTCATGGCATCTTTAGCCACCTTGGATTTTCAAGCCAGTAGCAATACTCAATGACCTTCTCTGTTCTTAGAGTGGTGTACTAGCCTCTATTCAGTACGCCATGATGGATCATTTTTATCTGCATCTGGCATCTGCTCTGTTTATATAGAATAAATATTCATGTTTTCTCAGTTTTCAGGGTTAGAAGATTCAGATAGAATATGTTTGAGGTATCAGCTATCATTCATTGCTTGGGAAAAAAAGCGCTAATACTGATCCTATGTGGATAAGAAAACCATATACATCATCTCACCTGCAAGTTTATAACCGAGATAGCATCACCATTTCTTTCTTGAGAGGATACCTTTAAAGGAGGAAAGCACTGAAATAGTTAATGGTTCATGGTTTTCTGCATAAGTTCTCAGAACAGACTGTTATCTTGTTTACCATGGTGATAGCATTACCTACTGACCTAACGCCAAGCTGATCATGTGTATGAGTTTGAAAATCTATAATGCCTTTTCCCTCAGTCCAGAAAGTGTATCCCTATCACCTAACTACTGGTAGGTTTCTGTTGAACAGCTAGATGTCTATACAGAATATTAGCATAACTATATTATTACTTAACCCATGCTTCTTAAAGACTTAGGAATAACGTCTCAGTTGTTTTCGAAATATTCACCTTGTATTGAGGTTTTAGGTTTTCATTCCTTGACTATGGCTTTATATTGGCTTCTCTGGGCATAAAACACAATTTTAATAAACTATGGTATGTAAATTAAAATACATTCCTATGTAACTTTTTAAAGATAGCATGCTGTAATAATTTGCAAATAAATTATATAGTTTAATAGGTTCCTGTAATAACCATAAACATTAAATTTGTTCTAATTTTTCATATTCCTTAATTACGGTTTTAAATTAAGTGGCAGATTACTTTCAAAACTGGGTTTTGATGTATATTTTGTTCAAATTGTGTAGGTAACACATGCTCACTGTAAATGATTTGTACAATGAGGTGAAAAAGTCAAAATCTATCTCCCAGAGGTTACTGCTGCTGTGGCTTGACTGTCCTCCAAGTGCCATGTGTTAGGACCTTAATCCCGAGTGTCATGGTGGAGCTGCCAGTGATTGTGAGGAATCTGCCTCCATCAGTGAATTAATATTATCATTGAACATGTGGGATTTTGTGAGAAGGGCCTTGTTATAAAATTGTTAGGACTGCATTGCTCTTATAAACTATGATATGGAATATCTTAGCAGGGTTGCCTCTGACAGTGGTCTAGAACCAAGAAATAAAATCATGGAAGAACCCAAGATAGTGCATATTCCTCCAACCCCAGAACCCAGAAGGAAAAACAGTTCTTGTGTACAAATAACCTTCTTATATGAAGATTTTACATCCTTTAAAAAGTCATGATAGTTCAACTATAAATTTCAGTAGATGGAAACTGCAATTCCCGTGAATGCTGATTTGTCAGTATCAGAGAGGTATTTAGCATTTTGAAATCATTTTACAATAGTATATTATTGTTGATTTAGTTGTTAGAGTTTATAGGAGCACAGTTCTCATTTTAGCCCTACTCTTGCTTAAAGCAGTTGATGCATTTTATTAGCAAATTTTATTTTATTATTCTTTTGTTTGGGTTTTTTTACCACAGGGTTTCTCTGTGTTACTTTGGGGCTGTCCTGGAACTAGCTCTTGTAGACCAGGGTGGCCTCAAACTCACAGAAGCCTGCCTCTGCCTCCCAGTGCTGGGATTAAAGGCATATGCCACCACTGCCTGGCTTTAATAAGAATTTTATAATACTGTACATAAATTAAATACACTTGATTTCACCAAACTTGTAAGGCAATTACTTTACTAATCATTTATCCATTTGTGCCTTAATGAAATACACAAAAGAACATGAAAAGAAACTTCCTTTATAGGTATTCTGGATATCATAATAGTTATTATCAATAAATTCACATCATATAACATTAAGCATTTTTCATTTTACTTTATTTTTGTTGAATACATTAGAAATGAGTACATATTGTATACCAAGATTAATTTTTAAAGTAGCAGAGACACTCTTGAATGAGTTGAAATTGTTTTGCCTTTTTAAAAGTTATGATCTCATATGTGTGGGCATTTTTCCTGTCTGTGTGTCTACATGAGTGCAGTGCCCTTAGAGGCTAGAGGAGGGTTTCAGAACCCCTGAAACTGGAGTGTTAGGTTGTGAGCTGCTTACGTGGGTGCTGGGAATTGAACATGGGGTCCGCTGAGAGAACAGTCTGTGCTGTTAATTGTAGAGCCATCTCTTCAGTCTTGAACCTAATTTTCCCCTAATACATTATGTTATTAAAATATTGTATCTTCAGGTGTTTATGACAGTAGTTTGTTTATGCCAACTTACAGCATTTTTTAGTAAATATTTGAGAACCCCTAGAGTAGACCTTGACTGCTTATTAGTGTACTTCTGGCTAACTCTTATATTAAGCCATATCCGTTAATTTCTGTATTGCCATGAGGCTGTGGCTGTAAACTTCTGGCGTCTGTCTTCAGTGGTGCTACATAGCTTCTCTCTGACTCCGTCTTCTTTCTCCCAGCATTCAATTTAGTTTTCCCTGCCTACCTAAGTTCTGCCTAAGTGCAGGCCTAATACGGTTTCTTTATTAATCAGTGCTATTCACAGCATACAGAGGGGAATCTCACATCACATGTGGTCATTGTTCACATCACAAGAGTTTTTATAAAGCCAAAATGAGACGCTGAAATATGTTCTTACAGTAATTGCAGTCAGCTTACTCTGTTCAAATCAATGCCATGACTCTTTTTCTTTTTTTCCTCAAGCTGAAAGCTGTAAACCCAATATAAAAGGTCTCTTATATGTTGCTTAGGACTGGAGTCATAATTTTATGCTAAGAGAATGTTTGAGTAAATATAAGAGATGCAAATCATAACTTATCAGTCACACAGGTATATCAGAAGTGACTTTATTATGATTCTTTTTGTTTTCTGCTATGGTTCAGAGTCATGTTGCTGAAACTAAAAAAGCAGTGAATGGGTACTGTGTAGATGGGAACTTTTTTTTTTTAGTTCAATACAGTGTCATCACATAGTTATTTGATCAGGGATTGTTGTACAGATGGCTTATATATCTTTCTTTTCAAATGAGGCATTTGAAAATTTCATTGCATGGAATAATATTTTCTTTGTCTTATATTCTAGATTATAAAACATTGAGAAGTACTTTATCCCAATAGAATCATTAGCTGATTATAGAAACCATTGGTTAAATGATGCATTGTCATATAAGCTTTATAAGTACTTTGAATCTTGCCAACTGGCCTACATTTGTGAGCCAATTAAATACATCCCATAGATGAGTTCATTATAGTAACAACTTAAATGATTTTAAAGTTCAATTTTAAAGCAACTCAGTAGCAAAGAGATAATGTGTAAATCCAGGAGATAAAAATACAACTGATAAATTTGTCACAATAATAAAGTGCCACTATAGCAGTTTTTTTCTTGAAGTACAGTATCCTCTTTTTATTCCATAAAAACTTAATGTGCCATAGGAGATATGTTACTTGGAGATCTAATGAGCTATTAATTTCTAATAAAACAATGAAGAATAATGGACTCACTCTTGGGAAAATATCACTCAAGTGAAATAAGTATATTTGAGACAATTTAGTCAGATCATTTGAGGGTAAAGTTTTTATAATTTGCTTCCTAATATGTTTATTTCTAAAGGTTTAGCATTTGAAGTTGAATTTGTCTTAATAAAGGAGCAGTTTATGTTAGATTGAGAAATGGCTTGAAGATTCATGAAACTGATCTTTGGAGAGAAGAAATTGTATTTTTTTTATCATAGCCAAACTTTGTACCATATCAGTCATTAAAAACCAAACTCTCCCTACATGATGCCATAGGGTTAAAATATATTCCAAATTCTTCTAAAATGAGAACCATATTTAATCAATACGAATCTTGTCTGTAACTTAGCAGCAACAACAAGGAAAGACGGGTTTTTAGCAGTTGGCATTTTCAATAATGTAAAGGTTGTTACTGTGTTTAAGTAAGTGTCTCTTTTCCTCTGTATAATAGGCATTTTGAAATACCCCATTCAAGGTATTAAAGTAAAATATCATTATTAGTGTGAATATCTGCTAGCCACAGAAAATGCAGTTGATAATAAAACATGATCGTGTTACATTTTTTACAATATAGTTGAATCACGTTCTAAACTTTAAGAAATAAAACACATGACAGTGTGTTTCATTGGTGAAATATTACTCAATAACTTTAATTTTCTGGCAGGAAGTAACTACTGATTTGTAGTGTAGTGCTGTTGATACTGTGTAGATGCCTAAGCTTCATTATTCAAAACTAACTACTCCCAAGTTTTCTTTGAGGCAGAGTTAAGAGTTTTGTGAGGACATTTTAAATACAGATGTTATTAGAAAGAGAGGGGTTAGAGAAAGAGTAAGGTACACCCATGTGGGCATGGGTATTTTTAGGAGGATTTGCCCTGGATGTTATTTCAATAGTAACTTAAGATCAAACTATCTTTACCTCACAGTGTTTGCTGTTCATTTGCCTTTACTTGTGAAAGTAGTATGGAGAGTTCTTATATTTTTGCCCAGCTCCTCGTGAACAACTTAGAGAAGAGTTACCAGCCATAATACAGAAACCTTAGCACAGTCCTCAGAAGAAAATGTTGGTGTTTATTAGATTTTTCTAGTATTGCCACTTGTCTTTCTCTAAGAAGGCTCACTTGTGTATCATCAGTTGGATCTTGTTAGTCTCTTCCATTTGGTGATGGTTCCCCATTCCACCCTTCCTCGTGGCTTTGACACTCAGTTATTTTGTACGTTGTCTTTTCTTGTGCATCTTTTTTGTTTGTTTTTCTAGGCAGGGTTTTTCTGTGTAGTGCTGGCTGTCCTAGACCTCACACAGTAGACCAGGCTGGCCTCAAACTCACAGAGATCCACCTGCTTCTGCCTCCTGAGTGCTAGGATTAAAGGCCTGCACCACCACCATGTGGCTTCCATTTGTATTTTTCAAGTATGTTCTCTTGATTAGGCAAGTTGTATGTTAATGAGAAGTCTCTGGCCTGTGTTACCGTCACTCTCAGGGTGAGGCATTGGGATATAGCCTGTGCATTCCTCGTGATGCCACCCTGACTATCCTCACTCAGTTGGCATGGTATTTATGAGGTTTTTCCACTAGGAAGTTACCATGTTTCCTTTTCAGAAAGGAGTTTCAAATCCTTTATATTTGGAAGACAATCCAAAGAGTTGTTTTCCTTTAAGTCCCTGGACAGTTTAAGTCTAGTGAAGAAATTGATTTCACACTCTTAACACTGTAATCATTATGCACTGAAGCAGCCTTGGAAACATTTTGGCTGTAATGACTTGGTGACTAAGGAGAAGTGTAAAAAAGTGAAAGAGATTTCCCAAGCATATCACAGTTACAATCAGATTAGCCGAAAACTATCTTTAAGTGTGACGTGTAGCTTTTGCAATGAATAAATTAAATATTTTTAATAAAGGCATTGTATACTGAAGAAATTCTGAATTGAGATTGTTTATGAGTCTTCAGACAGAAAAAAAAACCTCTTCGTTGACTATTTAATTACTTAGGTATGAAGTTGTTCTATAACATCAGAATTATCTTATAAAATATTTATAGTTATCTGACTTCCATAGATAACAATATTTAAGGAATTTAAAATATTGAAGTAGATTAGCTCTAAACACACATACACCTGAGTAACACTGCTAAAGAACTCACTGTGTGTGTGAGAGAGACAGAGACAGAGAGAGAGATAAATAATTATAGAAGATGGCATGAATTTGGGAGGGATTAGTGGAGAACATAGGATTTAGAGGGATAGAGGATGGGTGAATATGATACAGATATGGTACTCATGTAGGAAATTCTCAAAAAAATCAAATATTAAAATACTTACATGTAAAGTTGTGATGGTTTTATGTCTAATTTTTAGGAAATTGGGCTTATACTCATGAAGAGTCTTCTGTAGCTTAATTGCTATTATTTCATACTGTTTTCTTTCTCCTACTTGTGTTGGATGTGCAGCTTCCACTGACTCAATCCATTTCCTTCAGTTTACATTGTACCTCTTTAGATGGGTGCTCCAATTCTTAGAGCTTTTCTTCCCTGGCAAGTCAGATTCCTCTTTGGTACCACATCACATAGGAGAAGTTCAGAGTCTTTTTTAACTGTCTCATGCTTTTGCTATAAAAAGTTATCATTAAGAAAAAAGAACAGGAGGACCTTATTCTGCAAGGTCTGCTCCAGAGACACAAATTAGAGAGGAGTACAGAAAGTACTTTAAAGAGGTATCAGTGTATTGTCAGAAATGAAATTAGAAATGCCCTACATCTCTTTTTCTGTTTAACTTGTAGCTAAAATAAAGGATCAACTTTTGTGAGGTTGAGTAAAATGATGCTTTTATTGTCTTTTGCTTGAAAAAATGAAGAACAGAAGTGTAAAAACCTGACCAGTCCTGTAAAATCCTGATGGTCCTGTATCTCCCACGTCACTACAAGACCATATGTGAGCCGGGAACTAAGCTGGAGTCAGAGACGCAGACATGGGGAGAGACACAGGGACAGGGGTCATCCTTGATACAAGAATGCCAAATGCCCCATGCCAAACTGTTACGCTCAGGGGCAGCTTATATAGAAATCCTTAGCCATGCCCAACTCTCCGGATCTGTCAGCTGCAGACTCACCAGCATGCATCAGGGTCTCATGCTCAGAGCAGCTGCTGGCAAAGAAAGTCAAGGGGCCAGGGACCTATAGCTCCCAACACAGAAGTAAAATATTCCATCTGTTTATGAGATGCTCAATGTGCTAGGCAAGTGCTCTACCCTAGTCCTCTATTCGCTTAATGATAGTTTTAGTTGAACTGATTTTTACCAAGACCATCCAATGTTACTTTAATTTTATAGTATGTTCATAGAATTTTTAATTAAGTATGCATCTCTGTCATAAGAAAAATCCATATAATTCTTACAGTAATTTTAATTAAGCATTTCTTGTAAGTTCATTTCAGTGTCTACCATGGCCCACTAAAGTTTGAATTCAGTTGTAAAATGGTAGATTAATTGCCTTTTGTATGGAATGAAATAAGAATCTCAAATATGCAAAGTCAGGAAATGTAATTAGAGTCCTCAATTACTTATTCAGTGCATTGGAAAACTGAATGCAGATGTACAGAAAAGGGGCCAAAGGTTGTTTAATGTAGCACAACACACACATTTTACACTTTACTTAATGACCCAAGAGTTTATTACTATGAGGTAAATGCACCATTTAAAGAATTATGGTGAAATTGTAAAGCATTAAAAGCTCCAATTAATGTTAGTCTGAAGTATGCAGTGTATTCATTTGCCTGAAACATTTTCATTATCATCAGTATTTTTCTGGTTATTAAGATAAATTTTTCCTTATTGTGCAGCACTAGAATGTTGGCTATAGTAAACTGTGGTCTTCTATACTGTTGAGAGTTAAAACTAATGGATGCCCCCACTACATCATACATAAACACAATAATAATAACTTACGTGAAATTAATAAAAGAAAGTGGTGTTTAAGTGCAATTTGAAGTAATGTGGATGTATTGCTTTTCTTCACCTATGACTACAAACTTTTTAAAAATAGCTCGCTTTTTCCAGTTAAGTGCACGGTTTCTATCTTGTGTACCCATTGTACAATTACCAGAACTAGAAAGTTAGCACCTGATAATTTTAGTGACAACCCTATGGTGTGTTTTCATTTTCCCACTGGTACTTTTATGGTTCAGTATTCCACGCTACATTAAGCAATCTTACCACCTTAAACTTCTGTAATTGTGATGCTTCAAAGTTTTGTCATCCCCCGACCTTGGCGTTTTTTGCAGACTGCTGTTGAGTTGTTTTAACATGCTTAGCTCAAGGAAAGGCACCGCAGGCTGGAGCCCATGTTCCCTTCTTAGAGCATCACATTGGTGTAGTGGTACTCAGTAGGTGACATTGATCTTGATCGTGTGGCTGATTTGGTATTTTACTGGGATTTTGGCTATAAACGTATGTAAAGAAAGAACAAGAAATTGTGTGCCTTTTTATAATTTTACTTTAAAAGAAAACCTTTAAAACATGGCTGTTAACAAGGTAAGCCTAATGTCTTTATTTGTAAACTATAACTTGAGTTCACAAACTGCTTGAGCAGTAAAAATCTTCAGATAGTAAATAATTGGCCTTTTCTTGGAGTTAAGAGAAAAGAAAAGAAGGTGGGTAGATTTTATTAATTAACAGAATGTCTTTGAACTATTGTCAAAAAACAGTGCATTTGTCGGTGAGGGGAACTAGGAGTCTCCATTCCAAATCATTGGCACAAGTTAAATAGCATTTGAAAGAAATCTTGCAAGTGCTATACAGTAAATAGTAAGAATTTTCCTTTGACAAACATGAGAAATGTTTTTACATATTTCTCTTTCACAATAACTCTTGTTTCTCTGCCACCTAGAGCATTAGGACCATTATTACATATCACTCGTGTACCTGGAAATGATGGCTCCCCTCCTCTACATCCTGTCAGTAAAAACAAACAACAAAAAACAAACAGTAACAAAAAATAAGGAGGCCACTGAAACATTTAGTTGTTTGGTATTACGGATGTTACTGTCAAATGACTGTACACTTTTGAAATTCCACTTCTGATTAAACGAGCTACGAGGTCATTAGAATCAATATGTTTTCTGGAGTTTGAATAACAAGCTTAAACATTAAGAGCATGCCTTTTGCTTTCCAGTACCCCCAAAGGGTATGTTTTCTTGACAGTTGCTTCAGAGATCCTTCACAAAACAAATGTCAAACTTGTCAGGACTGTCACTAAGAAAACGATCCGTGTAGCAGGGGTCTTCTTCCATTGGGAAACAAGCAGATGTCTTAGCTCAGCAAAGTGAAACCCCTGGCATGAGAGGCAGTGTCTGCTTGCATTTGCTATCAAGTAGTGAGGAAGTGCTGTGCCGGATGCCTTGCCTTCCTTCCTTTGCAGTTTCACTTGCTCTGCACTTACTCATTAATGATACTTGATCTGTTGCCTGGATGATTTTATTAATCTTGAACTATATATAAAGTTCTTATAAAATTGGCCTACAATGTTAAACATACACACTTCCATAGGACAGTCCCATTAGAGCTTTACAGGATCAAGCTGGAATGGTTTTATTTAAGATAAAATCTATTACTTTTTATACTGTTATAATATAGCAGTTTCATTGGTACATCCCAGCAGTTAGATTTGTCTTTTCCTCCCCTTCATGATCCTTTGCTACATCTAAGTCGTGGCTGTAATGATATAAAATCACAAATAGATAGGCCTGTAATGGTTATATAAGTATTTTAAAACATAAAAAGGCAAAATTTTAAAGTCAAATTTTCAGAATAAAGGGAGGAGACAGTTATGTATCTGTCCTAAGAGGAAGCAGTGTAACCATGCTTCCTGATTAGAAAAGACAACCAAAGAAGACTGCTGTTGTATTAATGTGTTAAGTTGAAAATTTACTTCTCTTATGTGTTATATATATATATATATATATAAACTCTTTGCAACTTAATGGAAATTGCAAACATTTATTTAACAGCATTCTCCTATAGTTTCTAATCATTAAATATATAGATAGTTCCTAGACTTCTGGTTCCCCAGGCTTAGTACCACATCTCTACATCTGTATATTTAATTTTTTTAATGTGCATGGGTTTTTCTTTTTCTGCCTGACCATATATATGTCACAGAGAGCAGAAGAGGGCAACAGATGGAACCCCTGAAACTGAACTTTAAGATGGTTGTGAGCCTCCATAAGGGAGTAGAAAAACTGATCTTGGGTATTCTGGAAGAAAATGGTATGTTCTGTTGAGAACTGCAGACCCTCAGACCCTGAATTTTCTATGACCTTTTGCCTGCCAGAGTAAACAACTTGTTTTCCTATTCTTGCAGCTGCTCAAGGCACAAGACCCTCATGAGTTCCTGATAGCAGGGGAGTGGTTTCTGGTGGGCTTACAGCTGAAAAATCTGGAGAGCTAGGGTGTGGCCATTAGTCAGGGAGAGTCCTATATAAGTGGCCCTGGAACACAATAAAGAGGACATTCTTCTTTCAAGGATGTCCCATGCGTCTCTCTCTCTCTCTCTCTCTCTCTCTCTCTCTCTCTCTCTC
>LOEQ01002090.1:211870-225126 GCA_001685075.1 Bramus lutescens | reverse complement strand
GGAGATGGAGGAAGGGCAGATATAGGAGCAGGGAAGAAGATATCTACATTAAGGGAGCCATTTTAGGGTTGGCAAAAGACTTGGTGCTAGAGGGGATCCCAGGTGTCCACGGGGATGTCGCAGCTAGGTCCTTGGACAGCAGAGGAGAGGGTACCTGAACTGTCGTTGCCCCACTATCACACTGATGATTATCTCAAATATCACCATAGAATCTTTGTCCGGCAACAGATGGAGATAGAGGCAGAGACCCTCATTAGAGCAACGGACTGAGCTCCCAAGGTCCAGTTGAAGGGCAGAAGGAAGGAGAAGAAGAGCAAGGAAGTCAGAACCCTGAAGGGTTGGTGCACCTGCTGAGGCAGTCTGCCTGTTCTATTGGGAGCTCACCAAACTGGACTGGGACTGAATGAGCATGTGAACAAACTGGACTCTGATTGTGGCTGACAATGGGGGCTGACTGAGAAGCCATTGATAAAGGCACTGGGATTTGTTTTTACTGCATATACTGACTTTTTGGGACCCTAGTCTATTTGGATGCACAGCTTCCTAGGCCTGGATGTAGANACAATGGGGGCTGACTGAGAAGCCATTGATAAAGGCACTGGGATTTGTTTTTACTGCATATACTGACTTTTTGGGACCCTAGTCTATTTGGATGCACAGCTTCCTAGGCCTGGATGTAGAGAGGAGTGCCTTGGACTTCCCATAGGGCAGAGTTCTCTGCCCTTTCTCAAGCAGGGAGTGGGAGGGAGGAGGGTGAGTGGGGGAGCAGGAGGGGAATGGGAGGAGAGGAGGAAGTGTACATTTTTGAATGGAAAAATAAAAAAAAGAAGTGAAGCGGTTGTGTGAAATGATGAGAAAATACCTAGAGATTGTGGACATGGTTCTTGTTGGCAGCCATCAGCAATCAGGAGCACACTACTTACCTTCAACTGCCCTTCCTGATTGTTTGGGCAAAAGCTATTTCTGATACTAGTGTAAGAAACTCAATTGTCATTTAAGTCACTTCTACTCTAAAGAAGTTAAAACTTGGGTTGCTTCTTGCTCTTATTTTTATCTAAAACATCACTCACTCATGTTATTGAAACTGAGGAGAAACCAGAACATCTGGGAAATAGAGTTTTAGTTCTTGGGAAACGTGTGAGTTCAGAGTCCACCATATCCTGAGACCACACATCTATTCACGAGGCCTCTATGTAATCGTTATCCTTAACTTTTATTGATTGAAGAATGCTTTATAATATTGACCAAGTTCATTCATTCACTGCCATTTTAGCATTTTAGGACACTTTTTTTTTTACTCAGTTCCTGCTGGATACTGAACATATAAAGATGGAGGAATGTGTTTTCATAGAGTTTAAAGTCTAACTAGAAAAGTAAATACATGACTAAGGAATTATAACAGAGAATATATTTGCAGTACAGCAAAAGGTACAAGTTCTAGTAATCCAGAATACTCACTAATATCTATGACTGGAAAACATATGTGGTCCAGCTTGTTAATTAGGGCAAAAATATCCACCTCATAGACACCATTCTAAGCATTTACCAAGATGACCTTATGGTGTGGTAAAATCAAAATTTAATATTGAGATTTTGTTCATAGGTTAAAGTAAAGAACTGAAGAACTTTGAGAGGCCTACTTATAAATACATCCCACTTTTATTTTTAAGAGGTCTTTTGTGTACATTTAGCATCACCATAAAAATATCAGTGTCCTTTTGAGTAGTTTTTTTTTTTAATTTGCTGGATTGCAGTATTCAGACCTATGAATTAATGGTAGGCTATCTGCTTTAACATATTCCCATTCAGATTTGCTCTCGCTGCACAGTAAAAGGAGAGCAGATGGAATGTGATGGTAATTTTAGGCCAATATTCAATAAAACAGAATGAAATTATAAAATAAGGAGCACAAATGTTCTATGTCAATTTTGTTTGCTCTCTGAGTGTCATCAATTTCCTGAAGGCTGCAGAGACAGTCTCTCGCCATCTGCTGGATTGAAGCAGGGTTTGCAACATATCAGACCAGGGTTTGGAAATGATTCCTGGGCACATTTAATATCCTTATTCCTGCTGGCCAGATAGAGTGCATTCTTGTTTTTCAGCTTGTAGTATTTTCCTGTGGACGCATCATATCTTCCCTTTGTCTGTACTGCAACCAGAAAATTCCTTTTATGTTTCAAACTTCAGTGTATAAAATATGGCCTTTTTACGCAAATGACATCCAGGATATAGTGATCTCTATGGTCTGAGCATCACCCTTATGTTTGTGCAGGTGATTGCGTTCAGCCAGGGGACAAAATAAGCTAAATAAGTTAGACTCCTCTTGTCTTCTTTTCTTTTCTCTCAAACATCTTGTTGATAAAAGAGTTCACACAAGGTTTATTCTGACGAATGAGCTCTATGTGACCGGAGAAAGAAGGAGATGCCTCAGTCAAGAAGTGGACTAGCCGAACAATGAACATTTATATTATTACGTTTATGGTAAAAATCAACACTTGAAATTATGGCTCATAATTTCGTGACTTTTCTGGGATAATTAGGCTGATTTTAAAATCACATAACTGTTTAGACACCTCACAGGTGCGATGAAGCTCAAGATTCCTTCATCATAGTATGCACACTGAAGAAAACAAGTGCTACTCTAGGGAAGGGGATCATGAGGGAGGGGCTGATGCCCTCGGATGAGAGGTACTTCAAGGATTTTAGAGTTATAGTTGCAGGTACATTCACATGGCAAGCAAATATCACTATTATTTTATTTATTCATTTGATTGGTTTTATTTTTTATATTTTTTGATTGGTTTTTAAAAGTTAGTGTCTTTCTCTGTTGGACCCCTGGGCTCAGCTGACCTCCTTGCCTCAGTCTCCAAAGGAGCTGTGCCCACAGAAGCATGCTTCCAAGCTTGGTCCGTGGGCATGATTTCTATGTTAAAGACTTGCCATCAGTTTTTAATTTGTTTTCTTTTCACTTTTAGTTTTCTTTTATTTTAGAGAATTTTTACTTTGTTTTCTCTTTCTTTTGCTTACTATAGCTCAGACTGACCCAGTACTTACTACATAACAGGCTAGTCTTAAATTCAAGGCAATGCCACTGCATTAGTCTCACAAGGCCTGGGTTTGTAGGCAGGAACCACCTCATTTTATTTATCTTTTGCCAGATTGTGGAAGCACCAGCCATGTTTCCCATTAGACCTTGTCAGCTCTGTGTTAAGAAGTGGAGTCATTTGAAAATAATTGGCACACATAAGCACATAGTTTTTGGCACTATTAGGAGGTATGGCTTTGTTGAAGTAGGTATGGCCTTGTTGGAGGAAATAAGTAACTGTGGGGTTGGGCTTTGAGGTCTCATATATGCCCAAGCCATACCAAGCGCCACAGTCAACTTCCTGTTGTCTTCTGATCAAGATGTAGCCAGCACCATGGCTTTCTGCGTGGCGCTATGCTCCCCCATGATGATAATGGATTGAACCTCTGAACTATAAGCAAGCCATCCCAATTAAATGTTTTACTTTATAAGAATTGCTATGATCCTGTTTTCTCTTCATAGCAATAAAACACAAACTAAGCCAACAAGTGAGGAATAGTCATGAATTTGAGACAAGAGTTTTGGGGGTCTTTGGGGAACATCAAGTCAAATAGCAGGCTATCAATTCACTCTCTGATATAGAAGATCAGGGGTAAGCAGGAAAGGCAGCTTGAGAGAAGAGCATAGGTCTAGAGGCCGGGGACCTAAGAACTGACAGCTTGCTGCAATTTTGTTATGTAAGACCAGTTGTTCAAGAACAAATCTGTTAAATCTCACATTTACTTCTTGTCTGTCACCGGGGTTAGCCACTCTCACAGATGCAGATGACAAGAGGAAGGCAGCTGTGACTAAAGAGAGTGTTTCATCTCGGGAAAACTTCTGTTAGTGTCCATTTTCAGTTAACTTCAGTGCTGGGCCCCATTAGGGATGTCACCCAAACCACTCTCCATGTTTTGTAACTTTCATCTAGAACAGAGTTGTGTGAGGCTTAGGGAGGAATTAGAAAGTGCATGTTTGAACAGCGATGGGTGAAAGCTCTTAAATGAGGCCATTTCTAAAAGACACCTACTATTTGAATAATTCTCAACTTACTTGGGAGAGTAATAGCCATGGCACACTATCTGTTAAAGGGCAAGAGGTGACCTCTATCTTTTCTAATAGCTGCCACTGCAACCTTTTATGTACAGCTATGGCGCCTTAGAGCAGTGGTCCCCAACCTTTCTAGTGCTGCGACTCTTAAATACAGTTCCTCATGATGCGGTGACCCAAACCATAAAATTATTTTCATTGCCACTTCATAAATGTACTTTTGCTACTGTTATGAATTACAACGTAAATACTTTTGGATATAGGGGTTTTCCAAAAGGGATGTGACCTACAGGTTAAAAACCCCTGCCTTGAAAGGCTCTTTGTAAGAACAAATGGCAGGAATGGAACACTGTTCTTTCTCTTCCTGATGTGATACATTGTACAGTCTGTGTTTGCCAATGCTGCTCCTCTGTGAATACCAATGAAATGAAGAAACCTTCTCTAAATAAGCAACCCATCTGACATACACTTTGTAACATTTGTGGCCATCCTTTGCTCCAAAAGCAGAAGAGAATATGCTGACAAGGTATGGTCAAATGAGAAGCTAGGTATAGCCTCTTGTCACTTCCTATACCCTTTGTGCCAGAGGTACTTACCTGTAATGAATGGAGAGTGACTGGTTCACAGACCTCCAAGATGAGAAACAGACTGAGTACCAGGAGCTCTCTGTTCAGGGAGCTGCTGGGGATGCTCTATGGCTTGTCTATGGAAAGGCCTAGAATAGCAGATGTAAAGGTACATAAAATCTCCAATGGCTCATAGACTCTCTGCCTGATTTGGACATATGATGTTTCTAGTTTTCTTACCCCAAGTCTCTGATTCATGAAGATATATAGGGAGCAACGTCAGTATAGTCAGTTCACCAGGGCCCTTTACTATGCCTGTCCAGCATTTAGTTGAGGCTTTCCTCTCTACTGCTCTCTCTCCTCTCTCCTTATTCAGCTGTAAAGCATGGAGAGCTTGTTCCTGACCCATGGCCTCTGCCGTTTTACTGCCCTGGTGAGAGCGCTCATGTGATTTGACCCTCTGATCTTACCAGGTCATGGGAAAGGGCCTCCCTGAATTTTCTAGGACTCTGCTTTCCCTCTATTTTACCCATATCTTGTGGACATTTTTCATATCATGTGGCTATTTTGCTAGATGTATTTATCCCAGCATTTCCTTCGTCAGAATGTAAACTCAGAGAACAGAAATTGTCTAATGTGTGTAATTTTCTCCCTATTCTGAGGATGCTTGAGAACTTCAAGTCTTTGGGATAAACATTTGTTCGTAAAGGCTGCTTTAAAATTCCTTGACCCACTGTCATCCCACTAGCTGAGTAAAGTCAACCCGAAATCTGATCAAATCACCCATGTTAAGTTAACATATATTCATATGTGATGTATGCTATACTTTCAATTAATAGCAAGATACAAACAGAACAGCCTATACAAGGCAAACCTTGTATAGAAGTATAGTGGAGACTTTTGGGGAGACGTTCATCTCTTAATTGAAGGGTCCAGCAGAATGTGACTCTCATGTGAACTGGGCCTTGAGGATGCTCTGAGTGATCACAACATATAAAAACGAAGAATCAACAGAAACAAATGCAACTGCAGGTGATTAGAGAAAATGGTCCAGGGGGAAACATAGAACTGAGTCAAGAATAGATTTCTCTATTATGCAAACTACTCTACTGTCAGTTTAATTGTGAAGAAATAGGAAAATCAGAGGCTCTTAAATAGAGAAATAATATAATCATGTCCACATTTTAGAACGAGAGTACCAGCAGTGGGTGGTGTGGGGACTGTAACAATACCATAGGGACTAGAGAGAAGAGGGAGGAAGTGCTGGGGGGACAAACAGAAGTGCCTCAGGTGAACACAGGTCGGGGGGGGGGAAGGAAAGATGTCCTGAAATCTAATCAGAAGGATTTGGAGACAACATGTGTACATAAAGCAGATGGCAAGAAATATCCCTTTAATAGCCAGTCTTTCTTTAGAGTGCTGGATGGAAGGAAAATCTAACCAGATAAGCAAACTCTTTGGAGGCAACTAAGGAAGGGGGATGCCTAGGGCCCAGTCTTGAGGAGCTAGCAATGGGACAACAGGAAGTCAATAGTTAGTGCATGAAGAACAGAACCATAGCATTACTCATATAGCTGGTATGTCTCTTTGTGAGAGGTCTATCATAAAATGAATACCAAGTAAAGATCTGAAGGATGGTGTCAGAAATAAGATAAATAGCTTGAAAATAAGGAAAGAGAGTTGAAATAGTAGTCAGCATAGCAAACTAAATTAAAAATGCATGCTTATATTAGTGACACACACCTATCCCACATTCATTAAGATCACTGCTATTAGGACTATCTATCTCCTTTGAAGTAACCAAAGTCAGATTGGTGTAGGAGGTTCTTCTGTTCATGTGTTGCTTTAATTGGCTAAATGAATAAAGAAACTGCTTTGTGACTGATAGGGCAGAACTTAGATAGGCGGAGAAGACAGAACTGAAGGCTGGGAAGAAGGGCAGAGTGAGAGACGCCACTGTGGATCTCCTGCCTGAGATGGATGCTGGTTAGAATCTTGCGAATAAGCCACAATTGTAACATGAAGGGCCGGTTTGTTAGGGTTTCGGTCCTGCTCAGTACCCCACAGCCGGCAAGTCCCAAAGAAAATCACACAGAGAGTTTACATTAGATTATAAAGGGATTGGCCCATTAGCTCAGGCTTCCTTCTTCCCAGAATTCTCCTGTTCTCATTGCCCCACCTCTACTTCCTGCCCGGTTGACCAGCCTATACTTTCTGCCTGGCCAATCAGTATTTCTTCAAAATATGATTGACAGAATACAGACAATTCTCCTGCACAACACAATCACATGGCAATACACAGATTAATAAAAATGGGTTAAATTAAGATATAAAAATTAGCCAATAAAAACTAAAACTAATGGGCCAAGCAATGTTTTAATGAATACAGTTTCTATATGGTTATTTCAGATGTAAACTAGCCAGGCGGCCAAGATAAACAAAGGGCCCCTCTCTCTATCAACATCTGATGACCTCTTACTGACTAACTCAAATGTAATAGTGAAACTGAGCATACCCCCCACTCTCAGAAATGTAAAAGTATATAACAAATAAATAGTGAAGAATAGGGATTTGTTGGTAACTGGCAGGAAAGCAAATAGAGTAGTGGTAATAAGTGTGCAGGCTCACCCAATTCTTCTCCCCACCTGCAGTAGACAGCTACAAATGGGGCACTTTCACTGGAACTCGTGAGTCTGATAAGGACTGTAGCCTCATGGGACCTTCTCAAATATGACTCAATGAAGAGAGGTTCCCTAGATGGGGACATTGCCCAGGAGGCAATGGGAGGGCACAGACAGCAGAGATAGGCTCCTAGACGGTGTCCAATAGGCTAGTTGTACCAACATCTTTCTGTGATCTTCTAAAGAGCTGTCCCCTGGAGACAGTTGTCAGCAATATGATTTTATTTGACAATGACTTATTCACGCCTTTAAAACATTTTATATTTATATTTTTTGTTCAAGTGTGTGTATGTGTTTCTGCCATGAAGTATGTGTAGTGATCAGAGGAACTTTTGTGGGAATCAGTTCTCTCTTCTGCATGTCAGTCGTGGAGATTGAACTCAGGTCCTTGGGTATTACACTAAGTACCTTCACCCACTGAGCAATCTCACAGGCCTCAATTTTTTTCAAATTCTTAAGACCTTCAAATATAGAGACTTGGCTGAATTATGCTATGAGAACATAGTTGAATAGGAATCAGAAACCATGTCCACACAGTATTTTTGGCTAGATAGAGCCCATCACTCCAAATGGCGATTTACCACACATTTTAAATTACAAGTGGTGGTAAAAACTACAACACCATGAAACCAAAGCCAAGCAACCTCTGATATCTAGAACAGAATGTGTTTAATATGGCTTTTCTTGACTTTTGACCAACATGAGAAAATTGCTAGAAAATTCCTCTCTGAAGTTAGTTCATCCCAGTGTTCCTTCCCTCAAATTTTCAGTTTTGACTGGTCGGTGAATAATGGTAGCTTGCATCTTTGGAAGCCAGGTCTTATGTATGCAGTGATGGCCTGAAGAATTCAAAATCAGTTTCCCCAAATAGTTCCCTCAGAAAACTTGTTTTTCATATTACAGTTGTGAGTCATAGTGATTTCTAAGAACAATACCTTTATATTTGGCTTCATCAAAATATACTCAAGCTTCAAGGTAGTAATCAAAGAAATCTTCAGAAATATTTTTCTTTAATCAATTTTATTATTTTAATAACTGTGGTTGCAAGATTTTTCTTCTCTGGAACATGAATCACATATCCTTAGCCAACCTCAGAGAATCTACTTTCTTTTGTGTGAGCGTATCCATGGCTCCCATTTTCATAATCATCTGGTGTATACTTTGGAGTCTCCATGACTTCAGTTGCTAAAAGAAGTTCAACTATATGCACATAATTTTGGCTTCAAAGTATTTAGAAAGGTGGCTATGAAGGGCCTGGAGA
Source organism: Bramus lutescens (assembly GCA_001685075.1). Lineage (NCBI taxonomy): Eukaryota > Metazoa > Chordata > Mammalia > Rodentia > Cricetidae > Bramus > Bramus lutescens. The sequence goes on along the minus strand of LOEQ01002090.1, from coordinate 216,504 downwards.
TCATGAATTGTAAATCCATCAATTGGAAAAATGAAGGGCTAGTGTCATTAATGTGGTAAAGGATACATATGTTTTATAGGGCTCCAGCATATTGTAAAAGTCAGAATCACTTAATACATAATTCAGTTGGTAGGCACCTCGAGTCATGTGGGATTTAGAACCATGACACCATGTGTATGGAATGGGTTGAGAAAAGGCTTTTCTACTGCCTCTTGAAGCTTGCTATCCAGATGAGGAGTCAGACTTAAACCTATCAACACTCTGGTCATGATTTGAGAATAATTACCATTATTACCACCAGATGAGGGATAAAGAACTATGAAAAGGTAATAATATTCTGAGCAGAGTAATTAGAAAAGGCTTTGTGGAGTAGGTGGCACTGGAATGAGGCTTTGAAAAATTATGGAATAAGAATTACAGCTGATGGAGCAGCATACTTGCCATATTCAGGTCAGAGATAATGCAGGGCTCAATGAGACCATAGGGAACAGAAAGGTTCAAAGTTCCATCCCGGGAATAGTCTATAGCTGTATGGGCTGAGGTGTGGGGCTTCTGTGATTAGACTTTTAATCTTATTTACGAGGAAATCAGAAGCCACTTCGGGTGCTAAAAATGGCAGAGACAGAATCAAATGCATAATTTAGGCAACTGTATTTAAAGTTGTAGCTGGTGGCTCTGGGTATCGATATGTGAAGGTCTCTGAATACATTTTCTGATCCCCAGTGGTTCTGTGAATGGGTATGGTTTCAGATAATTGCATGACATTTATCTTGAACATTCATTTCCTTCAGATTTTTTAATTGAGTGTCTGGTAATTGCTCTCTTTACACCAAGGTCCCAGGTATAAGCACTGGTGGTTGTTCTTATTCACTGATAATGCTCCCTATGTTGCAGGGATTTGGCCCATGAATTGTTTTTGAAGATCTTTATTGAGTTTCTCTTACTGCTTTGGGGAGAACAGCAGCAAGACTAACTGCCTTGCTTATAAACGATCATTAATTCTGCTCCCATTGCTGAGTCTCTGTGGCTCTCCTTCCGTAAATTGTTTGCTGCTTTAGGTTTAATTTTGGTCCCTCTCTTTTCAGTACAGTCTTTGTGAGAATGATCCCAGGGATAGCTTTTACCATCGATAGAAAGCAGGATCTGTTTTAATAAATACAATAAAGAACCCCTACCTATCAGTATGTGGATGTTACTCAGACAGGAGGATACTATTTTAGCACATACAAAATCCTGAGTCCCAACTCTATTTTGACATAAAATAGAATATGGAGGTGCATGTTTATAATGCTAGCACTCAGGAGAGAGAGGGAGGATGATCCAATATAGGTGATGTTTCTTTTCCAATCCTCTCCTCCAGTCCTAAATAACTGACACAGAGGCTTAATAGAAATTATAAATGCTCAGCCAGTAGCTCACACTTGTTACTACCCAACTCTGACATTTTAAGATAACCCATATTTCTTACTTACACTCAGTACTGGTACGGCACATTCATCTTCGGCTCGTGAGTCTGGCTGGTAACTCCTGACTTTGCCTTTCTCCTTCCCAGCATTCTTAATTCGATACTCCCACTTAACCTTATCCTGTTCAGCTATTGGCCAGATAGCTTCTTTATTAAAGCAATCACAGCAACAAATCTTCCCAGTGTACAAAAGAATTGTTCCACAGCAATTAGAAATTCAAGATTGTGCTCGATTTCTTTCTTTTTCGGGGAAAGGTGTGCTTTTTTGAGACAAGGTTTCTCTGTGTAGCCTTGGCTGTCCTGGAACTCACTTTGTAGACCACACTGGCCTCAAATTTACAGAGTTCCTCCTGCCTGGTGTAGATGATAAGATTGTAGACTTTCAATATGAGATTATAATTTTGTATGGGGTTGAATAATATTTTTATATGGGGTTGAAAGGAAAAGGATGAATAGAAACTATACTGAAGACAATAATAGACTGAGTGGTTGTTGAGTAAATTCTCATTTTCCGCCTTTTACATCTCATTGCTGGGCCTGGCATGTCATCTACCTGGACCCCTGTTATTGGATAAAATATAGGTGAGTATTTGAAATGTACCTTTTTGGTGGCACTTCTGTCATTGTCATGAGCAGAGCATATCTTGGGGAACTTAACTAGTACTAGGAGAAGACAGACATGGTTCCGAGCTTTCTCAGTTCACATACACACCTGCAACTTGAAGCTTTCACCCAGGTGACACAAAAAATATGTGTTTGGGAATAAAGGCTCACTTAGAGCTTTCATGCCATAAAAGGTTGGGGTTCTTTACTATATCATCAATAGCAGACTGACAGAACATGACATCCTAACTATGGGCTATGTACTGAACTATTTGTCCACATTTCGAGACGCATGTCTGAGAAAGCAGCACATGAGAGGCTAAGGTAAGAGGGTTGCTGAGTTTGAGGCTAGCCTAGAAGACACAGTGAATGTCAGACTAGTCTGGAATAAAGAGACCCTGTCTCAACTCCATCTACACTGCTCAAAATACTGGAAATTTTAGTTCTGATCTTTTCCTACTATTGAACCTGCTGTTAAAAATTGCTGGTTTTGGATGAACATGCTCAATAGAGGTCTCTTTCTTTTGCCTGTGATTTTGACAAAGTAAAAATGCCTGGCTAGCACCTTGTTATGAAGCTCACAAAGTTCATTTGGGCTTCTCATATATAAATGATGTCTATCACCCTTTACTTTTCAAAAAAAGTTATTGAGAGCTTGCTTGTCAAACTAGAGGATAAAATCTAAAGTGTTTACTTGGTATAATGGTCAGCTTTAATTATCAGATTAATCTAGGTTTACATGGAAAGAGAGAGAGTACCAATGAGAGTTTATCTAAATTACATTGGCCTGTGAGCATGTCTGTAGGGATTGCTTTGATTCTGTTAATTGTTTGGGAAGACCCAGCCTAAAAGTGAGAGGGATCATTTCCTAGTTTGGATCCTGAATTGTATAAGAGATAACTAGCCATGTACTCTTTTCTATGAATTGATCTCTTCTCTCGAGCTGGTATATTGAACCCAGGTGGGAAGCACCGGGTTCATCCTTATTGGAACCTACATTACATGTTGGTATCTGATTAGTGCATGGCATTGAGGAGCTACACAATCAATGCTGCCTTCCTTCCTTTTTTTCTTCCTTTTTCCTTCCTTCCTTCCTTCCTTCCTTCCTTCCTTCCTTCTTCCATTCCTCGTTCCATGTCTCCATCCCTTCCTCCCTCCTTCCTTCCTTCGTTCCCTACCCCTTCAATATGTTCCAAGCTACTACAACAAATGATTTTAGTGCAATAAACTCTCTATCAAAATACCAGGGTTTTATATTTGCTGTCTGCTTATGACTTTTTATGATTTCCGCTATAAGAACTGCCTTTATGAATTATTTTTAACAGTCATCGACTCATTTAATATACTAACAATCAGCATGATTTACCTATTTTCTATCCTGTGGCTGACACCACAGGTGATTCTTTATTGAAGTGGGGTATGTTTGTTCCTATTCTGCGGGTGGGGTGTGCTTGCGTGTAGGGATGAGACAGGTATAGACACTTTGTTCTAACCCTTCAACTCAAAAAGCAGCACTATGGTTCAGGTTGAAGCTGAGAACAGAGCCCTCCTTATTGATGGAGATATGAGTGCCAGCACACTTTCTGCCCTGTATCATTAAAGCTTAACCCTGACTGCAGATGCCGAGGGTTATCCTTTTTTGATTCATGCCTCCTGTGGTTTGTGCAGGCTAAAAATCACACCTAATCGTTATAGGAAGCCAGATCTATGGTGGCTGAAATTTTTAGTTTGTGCAGGGGAAAGCTGGTTCTCAAAGACATTAGGTCAGATTTCCCAAGGCCAGTGGCCAGTGAGTAGTGGAGCAAGATCTGCACATTTTCTGACTGCAGACAATTTTATTGCACCTCTAGTGCTTAGAAACATGCTATCTGAAATAGGTCTGTAGTATGGAGCACAGCCATTCTTGGAAATGTGTTATCAGTGAAATTCGACGCCCCATTGTATAATACTGAACAAGAAGCTCCTGTTTGTTTAAGATGCCCAGGTGACTTGCATGCACATCAAAGTTGGGATGTACAGTGGTAAAGGATAATTTGTAGTTAATAGAGCATGAAAGTACCAAAAATAAATGTGTGTGATAAGTCAGGGAGCTAAAATATCAATCATTAGGAGATCTTTAAGAGACACAAGAAACAGAGGCAGGGCATAATTTGGAAGAACAACAAAGAATAGATTTTTTTAGTAGTAAACAGGCTACAAGGATCTGTTGAGTTGTAGGCACAATAAAGGAAACAAAACTACCTCAGACTTATGCAAATGTCAAACATATTTCAGAATATATAGAACAAGTCAGAAGATGGTTAAAACTTCCATAGAAAGGAAATAAATTAACAGTGGTACCTAAGTTGGATAGTTATCTTCAAAAAAATCACATGCTGGTGATGATATGGGGAAACAGGGACCTTTGTTCACTGTTGGTGGCAGTGTAAACTGGTATGAGTTCTGTGGAAATTGATTGACGGTTTCTAAAAGAACTAGAACTCAACTTCCACTATCCAGGAGGATAGCTATATGTTTTTCTTTGGGTTCCCCTTCTTACTTAGCTTCTCTAGGATCACGAACTATA
>LOEQ01002090.1:122553-163595 GCA_001685075.1 Bramus lutescens | reverse complement strand
TAATAATAATAATAATAATAATAATAATTAATAAAAAAGAAAAGTCAGATGTCACTGGTTCCCATAGTTTTGGCCTAGTTGTCTTGTTAATATCATTGTCAACTCAGAGTTTTTTTAGTATTTAGATTTCTTTTTCTCTAGGTTTCCCCTCCCTCCTCTTCTCCCAGTCCCCTCGCCCCCTAGCCCTATCCACTTCTCCTCTGCTTCTGTTCAGCAAGGGATAGGTATCCAATCCCATGGGTATCAACAAAGCAAGACATATCAAGTTGCCATTAGAATAAGTTCCTCCCCCTGTATTTAGACTGGGCAAGGCAATCCAGTATGAGGAATAGGTTCCCAAGAGCATAGCGCCCTGAACGCACCTGAACTCATCATCTCTTCCTCACGCCATATCCACAGCTTGTAGTTCTTACTTATTGTAAGCCCTTGCTACAGGTTTCAGGCTTGCTGCCGAAATTCTGATCTTGATTCTATTTTTATTTTGATTTCTCACCGAGACGCACCGTTATGTTACTATTTGTTTTTCATGATTATGTAGCTTTTTCCTCTCTAGCTTGATAGTTTTGAATCTTGTCAAACTGGTATACATTCATTAGTTCTCAGACAAAATCGTCCACCTGATATTCAAGATATTTCACAACAGGGTCTAAAGCTAAGCAGTCTGCTGATTTCCTCATTTTTCTTATTTTATATTTCAACTGATTTTGTATCTTTCTTTTCCGTGCAGTTTTTCTTCCAAGGGTCTCTGTGCTTCCACCGACTAAGATCAGTCCTCGTTTGAGGCCTCTCAACCCATTCAAGTCATTTCTGTTTGCAGTTCTAGCCCTTGCTTCTGCAGTCAGTGTGCTTGCCAGTGTCTAATTCACTTTTAGATCATTAAATTTTTGCAATTTTTAAGATTATAGTTTAATTACAACATTTTCCCTTTCCTCCCTCCAAACCCTCTCATACACCCTTCCCCAGCTCTCGTTCAGATTCATGGCCTCTTTTCTTTTCAATAGTTATTTTCTTTTAATTGTTATAGCATAAATCTATGTATATCTAGGTTCATATACATATATATCTTCTTAAATGTATCCAGATATCTAGTTTATATAAATCAAACACACTATGTACCTCCTTAGAATGAGACCATGTGTGTGTTTCTTGTGTTCCTTCTGTGAGCATGTTTTAAAGCTCTTTAAAGCTTCAATTATGCCTTTTCAGATGCTCAAAGACAATACTTGGGATAATTCAATACATTGATTTTGTTAATCTATAAGATATTGTGACACCTCTGTAGATCTTAGTCCCCTCATACTCTCAGATACTACAGAGTATAGCACTTAGAAGATCATGAATATATTTTTAAATAAGACATTTCAGCATAGTCCTTGCTATTTCTAATACTAACACTAATATAAATAGAAGCCTGGTATGGATTCTATTGACCTAGAACCAATGGCAAGGATAATACTGTTCTTGATTGAATAAATTTATGGGACAGATTAATCTATACCTGGAAAACATTTAGAAGCTATACAAGAAATTCTGCTGTTAGAACAAAATTAATGTACTTAATTTAGGGTTTTTTTTTTGTTGTTCTTATTTATGGTGGTGTCACACTATTTTCCTGGACCTTTTGGATGTTTTTAAATACTCTGGGTATCCTGCTACCTACTAGAAAGAAGAAATTTTCCAGATGTCCCAATAAATCCCCAAAATATTTCTGTAATTTAACAAAGCAGGAGGTAAATATCTCCTGGACTACATTTTGCATGGGTAAAATTATTTGACTACTTGTAAATAGTTTTGGGGCAGAAAATAAAGTTCTTGTGTACTTTCAATTCAGAGATCGCCTTGTTGAATTTTGCAGCATTCCATTGAGTTTAGCTCCCACTAGTTACCCAACTTTGATAATCTGCAACGCGGTGACGAAAAAAGGAAAGGTGATGCACATATTCAGCAGAAAGTTTTTACTCCTCAGCAGGCAGGTGTTTGTTTTGGAAGTTTCCTTGTGAATAGCTAATGGGGTAAAGTTTGTGAGAGACAGAACTGCCATACAAGAGAAAAGAGGAATGTTTTTAGAAAACAAACAGAAGAGAGTCCAAGCACAGTGTTGCCAAGGCGTGAATGAAGAGCTTCTTAGTGTAGCTGCTCATTTATACTCTTCCCATAGTGCATCCATAGTAAGATATCACAAGGGAATGAAATAGCATAGGCAAATTGTATAGTATTTTGTCTTGTACCTGGGCACTTAATAAGCATTAGTGCTTATTAGTAAATATTAATGATTAATATGGCATTGTTATAACATTTTATTGTAAAAATAAGAATTTCACTGTTTTTAAAGGATAAGTATTTGAGTTACTGTAACACAAGCAATATAGCATGTAAATGTAGTGCAATTTGCTCTGTCACATGCCTTTTCAAATAGATATATAAATCATACATGCAATTAAAATTTTCTGGTGGCTATATTAAAGAAAAAGAAAGTGGGGACTAATTTTAGTATTGTTTAAATATTGCATTTAACCCATGTTCCTGACCTGACTTATTATTTGAAGGTGAAATGAATATAAAACATTATAAAGAAATATCTGTGTTCTTTCTAAAGTAGTACTGAGTTTCAGAATGTATTCCATAGTGCAGGACATCTCAAGTTTGAACAGCCCCACATTAAAAGATAATTACCACCTGGACAAGTAATCCATATCCTTGACTACGTAGACCTGTTTACAATTTTAAAATTTTATATGTGAATCATTTTCTTCCCAATATGAAGGTATTTATGGAATTCGCAATGCCCATATGGATTTGAAGTATTACTCCACATCAAAGGACAACACAGAGAAATTTAAAATGTCTATACAAGTACGTTTACCCGCACTTTCTTTATTTCTGGAAAGAATACATTTAAAAAACCAGAAGATATTCCCAGTGTAAACACACAGAAGCTAAATTTCCCATTTTGATATTTAAAAAGACACACACACACACACATATATATATATATACACATAGAGTGTATAGGACTTTTAATAGACTCAATAAATAAGACCAACTCTCTGCTTGAACATGGAATCATTGGGAAAATAGTTATACTAATTTGTAAGATTAAGGGGGAAATTCCTTTAAGACTGCAGCTTCATGGAGGAAGCGTTACAGCTGCTGTTACCTGCTAGATGGTCAAGAACTAGGTGCCATTCTCCCCACTGTGACTCACTCAGTAAGGCTTCACTGTTCAGTAGATATAGTACAAGCACGTTCTCTCCCTTCCAAACAGTAGGTAAGCAATCGTGGAGAGAAACGAGGAAGTAGCACAGTGAAGGGCAAGAATCCTGTCTGGGACTGTCTCAAAGGAAATCTATCAAGATTAAGGGAGACACTTGCCCAACCAAATTCATGTTTTTGTTCCTTTAAAACCATATGGCGGTTCTCATGCATCAGGACAGTACTCTTACCCTAATGACGTTATTCTCTTAGAGTGCCAGCAGGACTCCACCCTAGAGCCTCTTGAGACTGCAGGTGAGCACCCTGGTGTCTATTAAGAAGCCCTTAAAGACAAATGAGAATGGTGTGATATTTTTAGTTTATCGCCTATCCCTTGTTCTCAATGCTAAGGGGTCACCTTTATAGCAACAACTTTATATTTCTCCTTCCCATTCTATGAGGGCAACAGTTCACTAGAGGATACACAATGACATCGCATGGAGGCTTACAAGTGTTCCCACACAAAGTGCCACCAATGTAATTAAGTTTGTTCTACATTGTCATTATCTAAAGGCTTGGAAAAAAATTAATGTTCAAGAGTAAAATCATAATGAAATTAAACTCCAGAGCTTTAAACTAAATCTCCAAGACAATAAAATTCCCAAATCCAATTCTCTTGTCCTTGTGAGTTATATGCCCAAACAACAAAAATTCAGTTTTTCATTTATAATTTCATATATGATAAGAATCCTTTTAAAAAATCCTATAGCCACGAGGCCTACTTGTTGACTCTTTATATTCCTCCCATGAGTTCAAAAACATTTCCCTGAAATACCCCTCCCAACACAGTTATGAATTTTCAGGAGAAATCCTGTGATGGTGATGTGATGAAGAGCAGAATCAGTCACACTCAGTTACCCCCCACCCCCTGTCTGTGGGTCAGCCACATCCTCCCTCCCCTCCTCCCCCACCTTGGCCGTGGGTCAGTCACTCCCTCTGTCTGTGGGTCAGGAGAACATTTAATAAAGTACATTTCTGAAATTATGTGAGGTATTCTGTCTTCTCCATAATTTTAATTTGTTTAACTAATTGTAATTCCCCTATGTGACTGAGTAGGGTATCAACTAAGAGACAAATGTTTCAGGGAAGGACTATGCAGGCATTTGCGGGAAGACTTCATTAACAGCAGAACTTTGTCCAGAATGGGCAACACCTTCCTGCAGAGGTCTGAGGAAAAGACAGTTCACGTGCATGCCTGTCTTTGATTCTTGCTGGTGAACACGTCTGTTCCATAGTGGTTGTGGCTGCTGCCCTGCTTCCTGCCCATCAGAACCCAGCTTCTTCAGTATTTCAACATGGGCTGAAGATGAGCAGATATATAATTTCTACATTCTCACTTGAGCACAAATCACCATTTCTCAACACCTTGCCCCTTTGGACCAAATGCCACTAATTACTAAAGAGCTCTCTGTTGATGTTCTATATATGTTCACACAGCAACACTACCTGTCTGGTATGGCTTACATGGTTTTATACTTTATTTGCAATTTTATAAATGCTCATAATATTAATTCAATAGATAGTCAAACACCTATTGTTGAAAAGCACTTTAAAATACTTGTTTTATGCTCCTTTTTTCAATAATTTGGCAAAATTCTAACTGCAATATTTGCAACACTAAGTTGGTGATAATAAACCTAATGAGGATTGAAGGAGTCAGTTCCTGCTGATCTATCGTCCTCTTCTTTTGAAGAAAGGAGGTAATGTTTGTGACATTTCTCCTCATGTATTGGGTTAGAAACAGCTGATGGCTTCACAATCACACACACCATCAAGAAGTGTCCGAGCCTCAAGAGGCAACCAAGTCGAGGGCCCTAAAGACTTGAATCCCTTCTCTGAACAGGTGTCAACCAATCTGGGAGCACATTTACAATAGTATCCTGCCATCAATCCATGATGCCTGGCTGTTCCTTCTAATCTTCTTGGGAGGAGGTTCCATCTGCTGGGACAATTGTAGCTTTTTAACACATTTCACTGTAATTAGTGAATCTGCATGTCAGTGTTTTCTTGCATATTCCCTGGCTGCTTTGGAGACCATTTTACTTCTCCCCATGACCCGTCAAAGATAAAGAATTTGTTTACTGTAAATTGCACACCACTCACTCCTATATGCCATCTGCCACACTTAACAGCTCGGTGCTACAATTTTCTAATAATAGCTCTTTGAACTTAAGAAAAAAGTAGTCAGAGGTGTTAATCAGAAATGTTAGGGGAGTATTTACTCTATCCAAGCTTTGCTTGTTGGTGGGATTTTCATTTTGGAATGCTAAAATGATATCGTATTTCTGTCTAATAGGTTATCGCTAAGCAGGGTTCAGAGAGCCCTCTGAGTGGCTGTCATCTAGCATAATCACGAGAGGTGCAGATATAAAGAAAGGAAGGACGTTTTGTATTTCAGAAAGTAATTTAGGTCTTCAGCATGAACTCATGGTCAGGTCACAGGTCAGATCTGTGAAGTTCCCCCTGGTGGCTGCTTCATCTCCTTTACTGTGTTGTTTCCTTGCTTCAACTTAAAATAAAATGGCAACAATAAGTGCTGTCACGCTTTATTTTGTTTTATTATCCCAAATACCTGCAGTATTGGTTAAGGTTCTCTAGAAGAACAAAACCAACAGAATGAATAAATATAAACAGAGGATTTATGAGATTGGCTTAAAGGATAGGGACTGAGTAATTTCACCATGGCTGTCCATACACTGGAGAAGTTCAGAATCTGGTAGTGGCTCAGTTCACGAGGATGAGTGCCTCAGCTAAAGGACTGGAGCATCCCTGGAGGGCTGCTCATCTCCAAGCCCACATTGAAAGGCTGAAGAGGCTGGCTTCTGATGGCTAGGAAGCAGGACAGCAGAGACAACCACTATGGGATAGAGGCGCTCACCAACAAGAATCGAAGATAGGTGTTCAGGTGCACCATCTTTCTCCTCAGACCTCTGAAAGAAGGTGTTGCCCGTTCTGGAAGAAGTTCTGTCAATGAAGCCTTCCCACAAATGCTCTCAGAGACCTTCCCTGAAACATTTATCTCTTAGTTGATCCCCTGCTCAATCAAGTTGACAATGAAGATTAAATTAATCATCATAGCTGCCATATTGGAAAAAAATAAAACACAACGTTACCTTGGTGCATTACTAACCAACAGACCTTGAATGTTAATTTCTATAAATCCAGGCCATCCTTCAAGCAAACAAACCACTGGAGTTTATCTAGCAATGGCAACATTGAAGAGATGCTAGAGGCTTCAGTGGATAGAATTTCTCAGAGCCGCTTAGAGAATACCATTTGCCTTCCAGCAGAGAATCTGCTGTCATTGAGTAAGAACAGTTCATTTTTTTCCTTTGTAGAGTGAAATAAAGTAAAACTGGGGTTGACAAAATGGCTAAGTGGGTGAAATAGCTTGGGGCCAAGCTTGAATGAACTGGGCTCAATCTTCAGGACTCACAGGAAGGAATGGAAGAGCCAACTCCTGCAAGGTTTCTCTGACTTCACACCTGTGCTGCATGTGCATTCACAGACACTAAATAAGTAACTAACTAAATAAACAAACAAACAAGCAATAAAACCAAAACCAAGCCCCTCCCATATTTCCACTCTCTTTTAAAGTTCTGCAAACCACTACTCCTTGGGAGAGCTGCTTTTTCTTTATGCTTGTCTTAGAGGGCACTTTGTGGTGGAGGGAAGCCAGCTGGCTGGACTTGAAGGGCAGGTTGGATTCCTTTTTCAACATTTAATATATATGTTCCCACATATCCCCCCAAACATTTGAGGATATTGATGTTACGACTTATTTCCCCTTATCTCTGAGTCACTGCACTACCAGAAAGAACCCTCATTTAACTACCTGTGATGAAAGAGCATCCTAGATAGTCTGTCCTACAGAGGACAAGCTGTAAACTTTGCCTTTGAAATTTATCTTTTGTATTTTGATATTTTTGCTACAAAATGTACCCTATGCTTCACAAGCTTGTGGATAAAATGGAATTGCCTTTATATTTATGATCACATCTCAATGGCATTAAAACCTCACCAGTCTTCCAGAAAGTTTCCCTTCCCAGATTTTCCCAAGACTTTTTGGGAATGCTGACCCCTTACACTATGAATCATTTCTGTGAGAAGCTCAAACCCAATGGTTTTATCTGTCAGGTGTACCCCCACTGAGAGTTCTTGATTTTCTGGAATCCTCTTCCATTGCTGGGGAATAGCTTCGGGGCTCTAGGAGATTCCCAGAGACAAGATAAGCCAAATGATCTTCCTCCTGATCTTTATGCCTTCCATGCTGAGACCCTCACTGAACTGCCTGCTTCTTTGGCTCCTCATCCAGTGACTTGGTTTCCTCTTAGTGAGGAGGACAGTGTCCCTTCCTCAGATCATACGGAGAAATGAAAGACTCAAGCCCAATTACATGGGCCACAGATTTCTTTATTTATGACAGTTTTGCTGTCTGCACGCTTTCTCAGTCAGTTCAAGGTACTGTAGCAAAATACCATAGTCTGGAAGGTTTATAAACAGAACATATTGGTGTTTACCCCTTCTGAAAACTGTAACCCTCAGGTCAGGGTATCAACATAGATCTATTCTATTAATAATTCTCTTTCAAGTACCAACTGATACACCATATCTTCCTGCAATAAAAGGAGGGTTAGGGCAATTTTCTCAGGTCTCTTCATAAGTACAGTAATTCCACCTTTGAAGGATTGGTAGTCACAGATTAATTACCACTTAAAGGTGACAACTCCTATAATTATCTCATTGGGTACTGGAACTTCCAACCCCACTTTGGGGAAACAGAAATATATAGTTCATGCAAATGAATGTACATAGAGTCATTTCTCCAGACAAACCCACATTGCAAGGACTGGACAAGGACATGTTTCAAAACTGACCCAAAAGGGGTCAGGAAGTGTATTTCCAACTGGAACGTAAGCCCGGACGTCTTCTTTTTTATAGAAAAAAAATATTTCATTTGCAAGTATTCCTCTTCTCTTTTGCAAAAAAACCCATGATTTTGTCCTTTGAGCTTTAATTTTAATGACAATTTTGCAAGCATAAAGAACAATAACCATGACGCCGATTACTCTCCATGAGACTCTTGCTTAATTATGTAAATATGTGAAATGAAAATGTTATATGATTAAATGTTTTTCACTTTCTCTTGAAATATCCCCAACCAGGTACTGAAGGAAAGAATGTGCTAATTCCAGTCATTAACTAGATCCACTTTACTTCTTGCAAGCAAACCCCTTGCAAGTGTTTTCTTTGTGATAGAAATTTGGATATTGAAAATTAATGAACTAAATAATTTGAAGTATGCTTCACTAAATGTATATAAACTCTGAGGACAGAAGAACAAGGTACCGGGGTTAAGGCCCCTGCTATTTGGAGAATCAGTAGTCTACTGTCTTCAGATTTGAAATGATAATTGTCTTAATGAAAAATGATATGGACTTAGCTAATATAGAAAACTGAAAATTATGGTGCAGGTTTTCTTTGACTCCATCTTAATTATCTATATCGTGGTATTTTTGTTTAGCTGATATCTACTTCAATTAAGGTATGGATTAGAGAGACTTGTACATTGGATAAATTACATATAATTCTTATTCATTATTTTGTTCAGTTGATTATGGTTCCTTGTAGTATTAGTGATTGAAGCCAGGGCCTATGCATTCTAAGCAAGAGTTCTGCCACTAAGCAATATTCCTAGGCTTCTTTTTATTTATTTTGAAATATGATCTCACTAAGTTTCTCAGGATAAACTTGAACTCGTTCTGTAGCACAGATAGTCCTTGAGTTTACAATCCTCCTGCAGCAGCCTCCTGAAGAGCTGGCTGGGATTGCACTACCACAACAGGCTCGTTCCTTGCTTTTTTTTTAAACTTTCTTTCTTTCTTTCTTTCTTTCTTTCTTTCTTTCTTTCTNGATGGTTGTGAGCCACCATGTGGTTGCTGGAAATTGAACTCAGGACTTTTGGAAAAACAGGCAATGCTCTTAACTACTGAGCCATCTCTCCAGCCCTCAATCCTTGCTTTTAAGGAGTTATTGATCAGAAAAAAATATGCAGATAAACTGTGTGGGTGCACACTATACCATCAACAACATGAAAAGGTCTGAGATTTCACCCTATTTTAAAGTCTAATGAACGATCCTGCTGTTACTTTATACATTATTGCAGAAGGTACACAGTTCCCTGGTCAGAGAAAAGAACTGTATTACTCATATCACAACAGGCCAGATAAGTTCATTCTCCCACAGATTTCTTAGTCATTTGTTAAAGTTTTTGAGAGGTCTGGGTCTCTTCTTCCCTCTGTTGGAAATGAGTTGATAGGCGGATGTGCACAGCATTCTCAGTGGCTCTTCTCAGGTTGCACAGCACTTTCAGCATCTGTTATACCTGGAAATTGTAGATTCATATGCTGAAAAAGTATTAGGCTTCTGTGGTGGTTTGCAAAGGAATGGTCCCCATAGGCTCACAGACTTGAATGCTTGGTCACCAGGGAGTAGGATTATTAGGAGATGTGGCCTTGTTGGGGTAGATGTGGCCTTTCAAATGTTCAAGCCACGCCTAGTGCCTCTCTCCCTGCCTGCTGCCTGCTCATCCAGATGTAGAGCTCTCAGCTACTCTCCAGTACCATGTCTGCTTTCACACCACTATGCTTCCTGCTATAATGACAATGTACTAAAACTCTGAACTATAAGACAGCCTCGATTAGATGTTGTCCTTTTAACGGTTGCTGGGAGCATGGTGTCTCTTCACAGCAATAGAACACTAAGACAGAAGTTGGTACCAGGGACTTTGGGATTGCTGTGGTAGGCTTGACCATTCTTCTGTTGGAGGAATATGGAAGAAACTACACACTGCATATGTGAAATTCTAATCTAACTATTCATTTGTCAAAATTGCTTCATCGTAACTCTTACTACCCTCTCTCCATCAATCATCTCATCTTCAATTGAGGCTTTTAGAAGTGAATTTCAACAATAGACAGTTCCTCTAAGTATTTCATTATTATTATTATTACAGCTCCCATGTGTGCTGCTCATTTCCCAACTTCATTGCATGCAGGCTCCCCACTTTCCTTTAATATTTTCTTTTTAAGATGCGACCTTTATCTCTTTTTTCTTGCCTGGAACATTCTTTCTTTTTTATTGTTTTTATTGATTTATTGAGCTATGTATTTTCTTGGTTACCCTTCCATCCTCCCCCCTCCCCTTCTACTCTCCCCCATGGTCTCCATGCTCCCAATTTACTCAGGAGATCTTGTCTTTTTCTACATTCCATGTACATTAGATACATGTGTGTCTCTCTTGGGGTCTTCTTTGTTGTTTAGTTCACTAGGATTGTGAATTGTAGGCTGGTATGTTTTTTCCCTTTATTTTTGAAAGTTATTTAAGAGTGAGTACTTATAATATTTGTCTTTCTGAGTCTGGGTTAGCTCACTCAATATGATGTCTTCTAGATCCATCGATTTGCCTTCAAATTTTAAGACACCATAATTTTTTTTCTACTCTGCAGTACATCATTGTGTAAATGTACCACATTTTCCTTATCCATCCTTTGGTTGAGGCCATCAGGTTGTTTCCAGGTTCTGGCTATGGCAAACAATGCTGCTATGAACATAGTTGAGCACATGTCCTTTTGGTACAATTGAACATTCTTTGGGTATATACCCAAAAGTGGTATTGCTGGGTCTTGAAGAAGATTGATTACTAATTTTGTGGGAAATTGCCATACTGATATTACTCAAATGGCCTTCACATCGCCCTCACATGGCCTTCACATGGCTTTCATGTGATCTTCACATGGCCTTCACATGATTCTTACATGGCCCTCACATGGCCCTCACATGGTCTTCACAACAAAAATCAATCAAAAGAGATAAGGAATATCACTTCATATTAGTCACAGGAAAAATCCATCAAGAGGAAATCTCAATAGTGAACAGCTGTGCCCCCAAATACAAGGGCACCCTTATATGTAAAAGAAACACCACTAAAGCTTAAATCCACATTAAACCCCATACACTAATAGTGGGAGACTTCAACACCCCACTCTCATCACTGGACAGGTCTGTAAGACAGAAAATTAACAGAGAAATAAGGGAACTAACAGATGTCATGACTCAAATGATCTTAACAGACATCTATAGAACATTCCATCCAAACATAAAAGAATATACCTTCTTCTCAGCACCTCATGGAACCTTCTCAAAAATTGACCACATACTTGTAACAAAGCAAATCTCAACAGATAAAAATATTGGAATAACCACTAGTATCTTATCGGATCACCATATCTTAGAATTAGAATTCAACAATAACACTAATTCCAGAAAGCCCACAAACACATGGAAATTAAGCAATGCTCACCTGAATCACCAATGGGTCAAGGAAGACATAAAGGAAAAAAGTTAAAGACTTCCTAAAAATCATTAACTATGACCACACAGCCTTCCCAATTTTATGGAAAACAGTGAAAGCAGTGTTAAGGGGAAAAGTTCATAGCACTACATGTCTTCATGAAGAAGTTGGAAAAATTCCACACTAGTGCATTAGCAGCACACCTGAAAACTCTAGAAAAAAGAAACAAACTCACCCAGGAGCATTAGATGGCAGGAAATAATCAAATTGAGAGCAAAAATAAAAAAAAAAGAAACAAAGAAAACAATGCAAAGAATGAATGAGACAAAGAGTTGGGTGTTTGAGAAAATCAACAAAATAGGCAAACTTTTATCCAAGCTAACTAAAAGACACACGGAGAGAATCTCCAAATTAATAAAATCAGAAACGTAAAGAGGGACATAACAACTGACATGGGGGAAATCCAGAGAATCATCAGGTCATATTTTGAAAACCTGTACTCCAAAAAAATTGGAAAACTTAAATAAATGGACAAATTTTTGCATAAATATCATTTACCAAAATTAAATTAAGACCAAATAAACAAATTAAGTAGACCTATAACTGCTAAAGAAATCGAGACGATCATCAAAAATCCCCCCACACACAGAAAAGCCCAGTTGGTTTCAGCACAGAATGCTACAAGATTTTTGAAGAAGAACTAATACCAATACTTTTCAAATTGTTCCATATGATAGAAACAGAAGGAACATTGTCAAACTCTTTGTATGAGGTTACAATTACCCTGATACTCAAACCATGTAAAGACATTATTAAGAAAAAGAATTACAGACCACTCTCACTCATAAGCATTGATGCAAAAATAATACAAGAATACATCAGAAAAATCATCTACCATGACCAAGTAGGCTTCATCCCAGAAATGCAGGAATGGTTGAACAAATGTAAAATCTGTCAATGTAATTCATCGTACAAAGAATCTGGAAGAAAAAACACACATGATCCTTTCATTAGATGCTGAAATTGCCTTTGACAAAATACAATATCCTTTCATTATAAAGGTCCTTGAGAGAGCAGGGATAAAAGATCATACCTAAACATAATAAAGACAATATACAGCAAGCCAACAGCCAACATCAAACTAAATGGAGAGAAACTCAAAGCGACCCCACTGAAATCAGGATCAAGACAAGGTTGTCAACTCTCTCAATATCTATATCTATTTAACTTGAGGTTCTAGCTAGAGAAAGAAGCCAACAAAAGGAGATCATTGAGATACAATTCAGAAAAGAGGAATTCAAACTCCTACCATTTGCTGACCCCAATAATTATACCAAAGATCTTCAACAAGTCATAAACATCTTCAGTATTTTAGTAGGATACAAGATTAACTTGGAAAAGATCAGTAGCCCTCCTTTACACAGATGATTAATGGGCTGAGAAAGAAATCAGAGAAATATCACCCTTCACAATAGCCACAAGTAACATGAAATGTCTTGGAATAACCCTAACCAAACAAGTAGAAGACTTGTATGACAAGAAATTTAAATCTTTGAAGAAAGAAATTGAATAAGACACCAAAAAAGGAAAGATTTCACATGCATTGGGTATGTAGAATTAACATAGTAAAAATGACAGTATTATCACAAGCAATCTATAGATTCAATGAAATGACCATCAAAATTCCAGCAAAAATTTTTTTACAGACCTTGAAAGAACAATACTCAACTTTATATAAAAAACAAAAATTTTCACAGACCTTGAAAGAAACAACTCAACTTCTTTCTTATAAAAAATCAAAAAACCCAGGATTGAAAAACCAATCCTGTACAGTAAAGGAACTTTTGGAGGTATCACAATTCCTGACTTCAAATTATACTACAAAACTACAGTACAGAAAACAGCCTGGTACTGGCATAAAAATAGATAGGAGGACCAATGGAAATGAATCAAAGATCTGGTTATCAATTCACATATTTGCAAACATTGGATTTTTGACAAAGAAACAAAAGAGATAAAATGCAAAAGAGAAAGCATATTCAACAAATGGTGCTGGAATAACTGGATATCAACATGTAGAATAACGAAAACAGGTCCATATCTATGACCATGCACAAAACTCAAGTCCAAATGGATCAAAGACCTCAACATAAAACCAATCACACTGAACCTCATAGAAGAGAAATTGGGAAGTACACTTGATTGCATTGGCATAGGAGACCACATCATAAATATAAACCCAGTAGCTCAGATGCTGAGATAAACAATTAATAAATGGGACTTCCTGAAACTGAGAAGCTTCTGTAAAGCAAAGGCCATGGTCAGTAAGACAAAATGGCAGCCTACAGAATGGGAAAAGATCTTCACTAACCCCACATCAGACAGAGGTCTGATCTCTAAAATATATAAATAAATCAAGAAATTGGTCATCAAAAGAACAAATAATCCAAAACAATGGGGGTATAGACATAAGCAGAGAACTCCCAACAGAGGGATCTAAAATGGCTGAAAGACACGTAAGGAAATACTACACATCCTTAGCTATCAGAGAAATGAAAATCAAAACAACTCCGAGAATTTTTCTAGAGCCACGTTTCTATCTAACCGTATAATGACTCCCTCAATCAAGATATCTCTTTCCTTGCTCTCTCATCTCTGTCCTTATTCCATCTGGACTATCCCATTCCCTCAAGTTCTCCTCACCCCTCCCCTTCTTTCCTCCTATTCTTCCACCCCCATACTCCCAATTTTTCTAGGTGGTCTTGACTATTGCAACTTTCCAGGTGTGTGTGTATATATATATATGTGGGTTCATCTTATTACTTAGTTTCTGTGTGATTATTTCAGGTCTAAACTAGCCAAGAAGCCTGGAACCAACAAGTGACCTTCCTCCTACATGACTATATCAAATAATATTAAAATGGCATTAGGTAAGCTTATATTACAAGTTTAAAAATTGTTTCACACTATATAATTGGTTATTTATGTGTATTAATTTCTATTAACTGTTATGGGACAATATGTTTCCTCCTGTCATTTCCTCACATACATATAGAGTACACAAACACACTAGAATCAACCCTCAGAGTTACCCTTCACAAATATTCCTTAAGGCTATGTTTTCACTCTACTAATTTTAGTCTCTTAATGTGTTGATAAGTAGGAAGAGCTCTATAAAATTTGTTGTATGTTGGCCAACTATTTTGTTTTGATATTATTGCCAGTGTCCTTACTTATTAAGCAGCACATCCTCTGCTACAAGGATCAGTTTCTATTTACTTTAATTACTTGAACATTTTTAAGCCTCGGGTCTTAAAGTTAATTAAGTCTGAAGTCTTACAGTTAATTAATGGTCTTATAATACAATTTAAGTTGGCATTAAAGAACAGTAAGTCTACTTAGTATGAAACATTTAACCTAACAACTTTACTCAAAACATGCCAATAAGGCAAATGGGTTTAGGAAATGAATATTGTTGCCTAAGGCTCATAGGGATAATTTTAATGATTTTTATTATTTTAAATCAACATAGCTTTACATATGCTTCCACATCTCAAAAATCTCAAACTTTCAGTGTAACTAATAATTACTTCTCTGATCTACATGACATAAGTTGTTTTTGATTAGTTACGTCCCCTCTCCTAATATGAATTAGTAACACATGAACTAAAATGTTGTTGGTACTCTTAATTTGTGCCAATATTTATCACAATTAAGTGTTGAATGTGGTCATTTTACATAAAATATTACTTTTAAAATCCATATTAATAATTTAATTATTTGCATACTAAAATCAAACAAATTTAGGTCAGTGTAAAATATTTATTATGTATACAATGTTCTGCCTGCATGAGTCCCTGCAGGCCAGAAGTTGACACGAGATCTTATTTCAGGAGGTTGTGAAGCATCATGTGGCTGCTGGGAATTGAACTCAGGACCTCTGGAAGAACAACCAGTGCTCTTTACCACCGAGCCATTTCTTCAGCCTGACAAGTGTAAAAATTACAACAGATTTTAAAGGACAGCTTGATGTGTCTTTGTTTAGTTTTGATCTTAGTAACTAATCTGTAATCTATTGACTGAAATTGAGTCGTTACCCATTTGAGACCACTTTTTTTCCGGGTAGGGAAGACTGGTCACTTTTAGAACTAATCATGCACGATTTCCCAGAACACAATTTGTCTAAAGATTCTTGTTAGCTATTTATTTTCCCAAGCATCCAATATTATAAAAAATGAAGGTATATGTGATGTTTTTGACATTCCTTGAGAACTTTGAATACAATTTGGACTAATTCAGATCTCTTAGGTTTTCATATTTGCATGAATCTCCTTAAATGTTAGGCTTCCCTAACCAATGTTTACTTTTTGTCCCATGATTCTATTTGGAAAATGCTCTGCTGTACCTTCAATCCCACCCAAAGTGCTTCTCGGTTGATGAATTGCTATAACCTGGCAATTTTAGCATTGTTATATTAGTGTCAAGAATGTCAGAGTGATATGCAAGCTAATGACATAGCCAGATTTAGTCACTTGCTACTGTCACTTCAAACTTTCATATAAAAATTTATATTTTTCATGTTCAATACCTTGTTCTTTAATATGAATAATAACTCTCAAAATGATGTTTGTAATATTTTTATTTGAAATGTGTCACATATATTGGCTTTTGTCCCTGAGAAGTTTGGTTTTCCTTCTGTGATTTTCTATAGTGGTCTCCATCTGTTGGAAAGAAAAGTTTCCTTGATGAGAATGAAGGACTGTACTTATAAGGACTGTCCTTATAAGAACAAGTGTTTATAGATTGTTGTTAGGGATTGAGCTGGTTTAGTCAATCAGTGGTTGGAAGTCTAAAGTTTGTTTTTCAAGTCTCTCTGCTGCCTTCCATACTGAGGTACCCCAAGCCATTCTTGCTTCACATCCCATATCATGTTCTCCTTCCTCACAGATGCTGACCATGACCTTTGTGTTTAATTATTGACAATTTTACATAGTACTTTTTTATGTTGTTCACCCCCAACTCTTCTGAACTCTCCTTATACCTACAAATGTAGATTTGTTTTGTTGGTTATTTCAACCATATGCTTTTCACATACTGGACCCTAAGTTCTCTATGGGAGAGACCATGGCTGGTTTTGTTCATTATTGCACATTTAGAGGTTGGCAATGCCGGCTACATAGTAAGTGCTCAGTAAATGCATTAAATCAATCAATCAATTAATCAATAAACACTACACCATTGAAATATCATGAAATACACTAAAATCCTTTGTAGAAAATTTGTAAATCTCCTTCTCTTCACAGTGATGCACTTACTAAGGTTGGTAAGATAAGATGAGAATATTTGGAGCAATTACTGTAATTCAAAATATTCAAAATGAAATTTTGACTGATTTAGAGAAACTGGTACAGTTGGGAAAATTTTTTTCTCTTAGGAATTTACTAAGAGTAAATGGAAAATACATTTCGACTACTTTTTTTTTTTAAAATAAAAGAACAGCCATAAGGAAACCTTTAACAACAGCAAATATCAACTATAGGATTCTAATACCAATGAGAGTATGTTTGTATTGAAAATTTGGTTTTCAGGATTACTAATAAGATAACATACCTAGCTGTTAAACAGTATCTCTGGATGCAGGATAGGTTTCTGGGGTTCTTTATTCTGGTGGTTTTCTGTTCACAGTGTGAAATATTCCTTGAGCCCACCTTGCTTCCTTCTTTTCTTCTGCATACTCTATTCTTCTGGACACCTACTTATTTCTTCAGTGAAGAGCTGTAAAATGGCATAGTGTTCAGGGAAAAAAAAACCTTCTTTGTAAATGTTTTTCTTTGCTTCTTTAGTCTGGAGCCAAAAATATCACATTTCTGTTTTGGGAGCAACAAAAAGAGCTTCTGAAAAATGTGGATGGATAGCTGAGACAGGGTGGCAGTATTTTTTAGAAACAGTTTCATAGCACCAGATGGTCTAGTATATTCTCAAACAAATATGTCACCTATAATTTGATGAACACCTTCCAAGGTAAAATATTTTTTTTCAGCAGGGAACAGATGGTATCAGTCAAAAGCATATCGAGACACTTTAAGAAAAACTCGATGGCTCAAGTGATTTAACCAACAAGATCTCTGTTTCACATTTTGAAATTTGTCATCTACAAGTAATTCAGCCTTCTTTCCAAAATTCGCCAATGGGGAATTGAACTAATCATGTTTTATTTGATATTTTGCAATAATTGTGAAAATTCCAAGTTGCTTTCTGGCTCTGCATTCAAGTATTTATTATATTAGGGCTCAAGAAGAAAATTTGTGCTCAGATGTGAAGCTATTTTAATGAGACTGAATCAGTTTTTATCTTCAAAGGTTTAAGGAGATATGACCAGACAGCTTTTTTTTCAGTTTTTTTTCCCTTAAAGATTAGAAGAGAAGAAAATAGAAAAGAAAGATATGTATAGGGCTGAGGAGATGAGTCAGCAGCTGAGAGCTACACATGTGTACAGATCGGAATTTGAATCCCCGCAGCCATGTAAAAAATACACCTGTGGTTTCATGCCCTTGTAACCTCAGTGCTATGGGAGGTGGGAGGGCAGGAAAAGAGGATTCCTAGGCTTTTCTGGAAATCAACCTGGTTCCAGGTTCAGAATGACATCTTGCCCCAATAGAGAAAGGCAGAGAGTGAGAGACCAAAAAATGCCAATTTCTTCCACACAGGAATGAGCATACATCTCACACACGCACACACAGACACACACAGACACAGACACACAGACACACACAGACACACACACACACACTTTTATGAAGCTAAAGGTGTGGACTATTAAGGAATAATTACATTATAAGTCCTTTATTTTGCTCTAGCTTTGGGCATATAATGTAACAGGGCATGATTCAGAATTCCAAACTTTCTGCCAGAGCGATGGCTCAGAGGTTAAGAGCACTGACTGTTCTTCCAGAGGTCCTGAGTTCAATTCCTAGCAACCACATGGTGGCTCAACAACCATCTGTAATGAGGTCTTGTGCCCTCTTCTGGCCAGCAGGCATACATGCAGACAGAACACTGTATACATAATAAATACATTAAAAAAAACCCAGAATTCCCAACTTTCTGGTATCATCCAAACAAGAATAGATTGGGAGGAAGGTCCAGGAAAACAAGAATATTACCTTTATGTGTGTCTAGTGTCCTGATACAAACCTGAGTGAGATCCAATAGATTATCCTTTAAACTGTGATGCATTTGTGAGTGTAGCCATAGACTGGGATTGCAGAGGGAAAACAGAGGTCTGTGTTTACCCTCATCATATGCAACTAGTGTGATAAACTTATCTCTGACTGGAGTATTTTGAAGTGTGCCTGCATCTTAGGTGGGCTGGCAACACTACTGATTTTATGCTTTTAGAATTCCACTACTACTTTCATATTTTTAACACTCTAAGTGAAAGCCTTATTTGTAAAACCATTTAAATTATAAGTCTTTAAATGTAATGGAATAAAAATTCCCTCTCAAGAATGGTGTGGTAGATCGTGGATCATGGGATCACAGGAGAATTGCAATGTCTCGATTCCATAGTTTCAGCTTCAAAAATAAGATGAACTGGAAATTTTGTTTTAAAGTTGATGGTGAAAATTACTTAAAAATAGAGAGAATTGGTGGTATAACACTTAGAGGGAACTGATTTTGCTTATCAAGTCTGTCACCACTGCCTCTGAGTAAGAGTGGCCTTACTTTAGAGAAGAATTCTATTAATATAATAGTCTAAACTTTGGTAACTGGAAAGGCCAGCAGAATTTATTGAATCTGTGAGGTATCCTCTAGGACATGAGGTTGGGAGCTTTGTCAGGATATAAAGGAAGGGTGAAATTACTTTTGGCTTCTTCATTCTAGAAGAAATTTGACAGATCAAATTTATGCATCAAAATATTTATCCAAGGGCAAGCAAGAAGACTCAGTTGATAAAAACACTTACCACTAAGCCTGATGACCTGAGATGGATTTCCAGAATCCACATGGTTGAAGGAGAGAATTAACTCTTGCAAATTGACCTCTGATCTGCACATGCCTACATGTGTGAACACACACACACACATACATACTATAAGTTTTAAAAATCTAATTAATATATTGGACTTATCAGAATCCAGAAACTACAGAGTTAAGTTCATAGTATATAAAGGATAATATTGAAGCCCCAATCACTGTTTGGGATTAGAAAGACATATCCTTCCAGAATCTAAACCAAATTCCAGGATGGCAAGCCAAGGAACACTTTGGCAAATAGTAGTTTCTAGACCTTGCTCAGTTCAGTCACTGTTTGGGTTTAAGTGACAAATTTTTAACTTGTCTGCTTAAGGTGAAGAAGAAATAACCTTTCCCTGGGGGGAAAACACTACTGGGTTGTGTGTTTGGCTCAATGGTTCAGTGCGCTCTCTGTGTCCACTGCCATGCAATCTCCACCACTGAAAACTGAAAGTAAGCACCAACAGCTTTAACAATTGCTTCTCATATGTCTCAGATGTACTAAAATTATGGGACTATCAGAATTGCCAAGATCAAACACATTGATGACAGCTTATGCTAGAGAGGATGTGGGATAAGGGGAACACTCCCCCATTGCTGGTGGGAGTTGGAGCTTCTACAGCTACTTTGGAAATAAGTATGGCGATTTCTTAGAAAATTAGAAATCAATCTACCTCAAGATCCAGTAATACAACTTTTGGGTATATGCCCAAAGGATGGTCAATCATATCACAAAGACATGTGCTCAACTTTGTTCATAGCATCATTGTTCATAATATCCAGAACCTGGAAACAATCTAAATGCTTCTCGACCAAAGAATAGATAAGGAAAATGTAGTACATTTACATAATGAAGTACTACTCAGTAGTAAAAAAAATGATGATATTTTGACAAGATCAGAGTAAACTGGGAGCTTGAGGGTCATAGGAGAGGAGACAAGGGGAGAGGGGAGGAAGGAAGGGGGTGGAAAAAATGTATAGCTCAATAAAAACAATAAAATAAATCAAAAACTTATGGGACTATGAAATATAGAATATTGTGAGTAGTAGGCTTTTGCAGAAGTAGGCATTAAAATCAGAATCTCTGGTATTTCATAAACTGGCTGAATAGAGGACACTCTACAGATAATATATAGAATAGTATTATCATAAACATTACTACATCTTTGAAGATCAACAAGTAGTGACTAAACTTGAAAGACTGTTTAGAAAACCATTGTTTTAGTTTCGTTTCTGTTGCTATTTTAACATAATCTGGCAAAAGCAATTTAGGTGGAAAGAGGTTATTTTAGCTGACAATTCCAGGCTGTCACCCATCATTGTTGGAAAGTCAAAAGAGCAAAAACCTGAAGCAACTAATCACATACACAGCCAGGGTCGGAGAGAGTGAGTGCTCCTCAGTTTGCTTTCTCCACTCATACAGTCCTGGACCCAAATCCAGCAAATGGTGCCACCCACACTGGGCTGAGTTTCCCCATATCATTTATCATAGTTAATACAATTTCTTACAGATATGCCTACAGACCAACTTAATCTACTCATTTCCACACTGAGATTCCCTTTCAAGGCAATACTAGATTGTGTCAACAAATAAAACTGACAAATATGAGCATAATATCAATCATTAATTATTCATTTCTTACATCGTATTGGTTAAAGCTAACAGGCCAGATTAATGTAGTATACAATATGTCCTTTAAGATACTTAAGCTTCATTTGAAACAAAACACTCTGTTGACCAAAAAAAGAGTAACTTGAACTTTGGAAGAAATCAAGATTTATTTGTAAATCTCTTTCCCTTCACTCTTATTACTTGATCAAAAAATCTAAATTTTTAAAAGTCTCCACAATTTCCATTGAATGACTATTCATCCAATAGTTAATAATTTCTCACACTGCCTTGAGGAAAGTTAAGATTGTTATAACTGCAGTTCAAAGAGAAAAATATCAATAGGTATCCAGTTTTTTTTTCTTCCCAGACTGGCTCTTGAAACACACATCAGAATCGATGTTTTTACAAGACAAAATCTGGCATTTTAAATGCTGAGTTTGATTGAAAGGGAAATGGTCACTTGAGAAATAAAAGGGAAGAGTCTGAAAGAAACAGGCACTGACATTAGGACTATGACAACAGAACAGAAATAAAATTGAGAAAGACACACATTATCCTCTCAGGTGCAAGAGAGACAATAGCTGATGTGTCAGTTAAGAACTGGAGTTGGCAACTTGGAATAGACACCACACAAAAAAAGCCTTAAAAGAACAGAGGACGGGTTAATATATGAAGAAGTGCTCCAGGCAGGAGTTGTGTTTCTTGATATGAATTCTTCTGACTCTGTCTTTCCATCCTGTTTTTGACTGTCTGGCTTTCATCATTATAGTAACTTCATGTTCACTTGAAGGCTGTGACCAAAAGAAGCAGAAAATGAGGAACACAGGGAAAAGGTGTTTTTTTTTTGCACAAAGAAGTTGCCCCTGGCATACCTAATTCTCCAAGAGTCTGTGGAATACCCTTTATTGTTATTATTGTCATTATTACTATTGTTAATGACAATTACTACTATTATTTTAAAGGCGAACTTCTACAGGAGAGAATAGCATCAGGTCAGTAGATTAGTGAGACCAAAGACAGGTCTTTGCTGGGTTACCACAGGGCAGAAGCTGAGGAAATTTTCTTGATGTGGTGGACTGTATGAAATCCTTTCTGTTGCCCAGATCCCAGGCCGTCTATTCCAATGACACCTCCCTGAACCTTCTCGAGATGAATTTGAGCTGCAAGTTTACAACTGGTCTTTCCAATGGCGAAAAAGTTCAACCTGGTGGGCTCCATTGCATATAAAGCAGGTTGTGGTGGAAGGGGAAGGTGTTAGCTGTTACCCTTGAGCAGGATTGCACAGGGATAAAATTCCCCCCTTCACCCCTCTGCTGATAACTTATGCACACACAGGTGTAGAATACCTTTACTATGATTAAATGTTTTCTTAAACTCCTCATTGCTTAATTTCAGTTTTAAGAAATTATAGTGATAAGAGGGATGGGAAAATAATAGAAAGTAACTTTAAGTAAAACTGTTCTTAAGCTAAATATGTCATTAACTCGAGAGACTAATATTTATTATAAAAAACACTTTGGAATATCCATGGACAGCACTGGCGAATCAACACCATTGCTTCTAACCTCTGTACCTGTAACATGTCCTGTTACCTCTGTTGTGTTTATGTTGTTGTCAAGACTGTGGCACTTCTATCAAGGGGGCTTGCAGCACTGTTTATCTCTGTGTTTGCCTCCTTTATTTGTTTGGGGGAGTATTAGGCAAACAAGATGTTGTCTTTACCAGGTTATCTTATGGAGGAGACATTGTAAAAGAGGAATACCCCATAAAATAAGAGAAGAAAAATGAACTATAGGGTTGATAAATATAAACCTTTAAAAATTTGTGTTCATGGATTCAGAAATGAGGGAATAAGTATTCTCCTTTCCCCCAAAAAGTGCGTTGAATGGATAGTTCCAGAGGTGTGCGTCTTTATGATGCCATTCGTTTGATTCATGATTCATAAGGCTCCTTTGTAAGAGAGCTGGCTGGTGTCTGTGCCAACACACTGAATTTACAGATAGGCCCCCGCCACAATTGTCTATGCTCTGACTCAAGCAGCGGGCCACAGCGAGGGAATTTTAACACAGACTCTTTCAAAGTAAAATTTGATAAAAAGAAGCTTATAGGCAATTCTGTTGGTAAAAGTAAAAGGAACAATTGCTGGTGGGGAAAAGTAGCATTGTTCCGGTCACAGTTATATTTTGAAATAAAAAAAGCCAGCTCTTTCACTCAAACCACTGAAATATCTCCGTACTTGCTTCAGAAAAATAGTATTATCACTGCAGAAGAAAAGAATAGCCAAGTGCTTCCTTTTTAACTGGAACCAGAGTCCTGTGATTCTGATTACTTATTTCAGGTTTCATCCTCTGAGGACTTTGCTACAGCTCAGGATACAGATGGGTTCTTGGAAAATGGAGTGTCTGTCTGTTTATATTCTTCTTGACACAGTCCCAAGAGTGTTAGATTCAACAATAACAGAGAAGTTTGCTCTCCATTTGTTTTGATGAGTAGTGCAATACACACAATACCAATAAATCCTGTAAATGGTTGTTCTTATATAATGGGCTTTTACTCTTTTTGGTGACATAATCAGAGAGGTGAATCATAGCTATTAGGGTAGAATAAGGAAGTGTAAGTCAGGGGACAATATCTTTAAGTTTTTATATCCTTCTGGAGTTAAGTAAGTGCCTTATAATCAGTGCTTTTAGAAATCATTAAAGATTCAGTCACAAAAATGACTCTGTATGGCTCAGTTTCATGTTTAGCATATAGGAAAACGCATAAAAGATAAGCACTCTCCTAGGTGAGTAAGAAAGCAGCTTATTCTTAGCATAAATGGAATGTTATGACAGGCTCTTCCTAGATTCTTTATTAGTAGTGGATATTATTGCTGACAGAAAGAAAGTGAGGATCTTGGCCAGACCTCAAGAACGCTAGGTGAACCTACTCCCTCAGTTTTCTCTTTGACTTGGGGATCAAGCATTTTGAAATTATGTGGTCAGTGGCCTTCCAGAATCAAATGACTCCCTTTCTCATTTTCCTTTTTCAAAAACAATAATCAGGCTGAGGAGACAGCTTTGTGTCTAAAGTATTTGTCAAGCAAGTGTGGAGGAGGAGCTAAATCTGATCCTCAGAACCCATGCTAAAAAAACATGAAATAAAACCAGATGTGGTGGTATGTGCTTGTAGTTCTAATGCTGGGGAGGCAGACACCAGACGGTCATGTGGCTGCTCAGGTAGACAGTCTGACAGTCTGACCTGTTTTGTGAGCCTCTGGCCCCAGTGATTGATAATAGCTGGCGATGGAAAGTGGAAAACATCCACCAATATTCAAAGATTTACTCTAGTCTCTCCATGCACGTTTCCATGAATGTCAGATCATATCAAACATGAATGCACAAAATAATAAAAAATTTGACATATAACATTTTTTCCTTTAAAATGTCAGAACAATACCTATGATAATCATGGAAGGACAGATGCCACTTTGCACTTGTGAGGAACTGTTCAGGCCTGAGAGTGGTGGCTGACCCACAAGTCCACAATGTCCCATAGCTCACACTCTTCTGCTGCTTGTTGTTAATTTTCTATGACTTTTATGCCACGAGGATTGAATGCCCTCCAGAAATTAGGCTGCCCCACACTGCCAGGCCAATTTGGTTGATTTCTAACCTTGATTGAGCCCAGCTGTTCCCTAACCAACCTGGGATTCGAGTGGAAGAGCAGAGAGAAACATCTGACTCCTCTCTGGGGCTCTTTCCTTGTTCCCCATGGAACTGGTGATTGGAGAGTGGGGATTATGTCTCCTATGGTGGTTCTATGTTAGACACAGCTTCTGATACTAAAACATTTCCTAAGAACTATTCCTGTCTTGGTAGAGTATTGAGCTGCAATTAAGTAATGGCTAATTGCGTGGCGACTGCTGCGTAGAAAAACTAAATCACATTCACACATGATGCCAAAGTGTGCAGATAACAGCAACACATAATGTCCAGTTATGTGTGCTTTTCAGTGATGGCGTCTTTCCTGCCCTGAAGTTGATGTGTGATAAAAATGACTCTGATATTAGGTGTTCATGTAAGACAAAAATATTTCATAATTGAGTATTTTCTATTTGGCTAATGAGATGCTGAAATGTACAATAAAAAAGAAAATTGTATCAAGGAATTCAAAAGAATACATTTTTAAAAGCATTAATACCATCAAGCAGTATCATCTCAGAGGAAAGGTGGCCTTTGGATCATATCACTGTCCTGCTTTGCACGGCTTCTCTCTGCCATATCCTACTGCATTCTAAATATATGGTCTCCAGTTCTGAGCCAGATACCATAACAGACAAAAATTTGGGACACCAACCATTTTTTGTTTATTTATTGAGATTTTAGTGTGATTACACCATATCTCTATTATCCTTTCTTCCTTCAGACCCTTCCATATACCTCTCCTTGTTCTTTTTTCCTATTCGTGGCCTCTTTTTTTAAAAAAATAATTGCACACACACACACACACACATGCACACGTGGTGTGGAGGTCCTTCTGTCTCTGTGTTGCTTTTATTGGTTAAAGAATAAAGAACTGGCTTGATTTGTAGCATGGGAGGAGGAAGGCAGAGTCAGAGAGAAGCCATGGAGCTGCCAGAGATAGACACTGTGAACTTTACCTAGTAAGTCACAACCATGTGGCAATATGCAGATTACTTGAAAATGGTTAAATTAAGATGTAAGAGTTAGCCAATAAGAAGTTAGAGCCGTTAGGGCCAAGCAGTGTTTTAACTAATATAGTTTCTGTGTAATTAATTTGGGGTAGGGCAGCTGGGATGAACAGGGGGCTCTCTGCCATCAGATGGGCGCCCACATGGCTGACCAAAATTTACTTAAAACTTGAGAGAGCTTGGAAAGAAATTCTAGACACACAAAAAACAAAGTTTAGCCACATTTATTTTTCAGCTGGCAGCTTGCCATAGTTCCTTTAAGAGAGGTTTTCCTGATTCAGCAGTAGCAAAAGGAAAAAAAAGTCATGCCATTTTTAAATGCCAGCTTTCTGGGCCATGCTGCCTACATGACCTCTGGCTCTTTCAGGAGGCCAAGCATTTAAATGGGATTTGTGAACAATGTACTACAGCTTGCTTAATGGCACCATAGACGTGCTATGTGCCTAAAACTGGGGTAATGTTCACGGCTTTAAGAAGTGATGAACAGACTTCCACCATGTTGGACTGTGTGGAGTTAGCAGGAATTACCATACATTTACCTAGTAATGGCACAGCTTAAGTCTTAGACTGGGCAGGCAAGCAAAAAGTACTGTATAAGCCATAGTAATGGCTCAGCTTAAGATTTATGAAGTGTTTAGCATTTTAAAAAGTGCTCCTGGACAATAAAGAATTACAGATATGTAATAAAGACAAATCCAGATGAGTCATAGTGTTAGATAAATGTACGTAGGTTTGGAAGAGAGAAAAAAAAAGAGTATAGAGAGTAATAAAATAAAGTTAATGCTTTAAAAAAGGGTAAAGTCTTTAAAGAGACAGAGTACATATAGTCATGGATTAAAAGGAGTAAAGAAAAATAAGCCATGTAAAAATGGAAAATTTACAGACAGTCTGGATTATGTATATTATTGTGTCATCTTTAATTTTTTGACTGTGAATGAGCTAAGTACAGAGAGACATTTCATTGTATGGGCTGCTCAGCTAGATCGGCATGTATTCTATAAAGGTATCTTGACTTCAGAATTTGGGTCTAAGAATATGTTGCTTTGGAAAAGAGGTTCTTCTCTTGCTTCCACAGAGGATGAGAACCTGTGGATTGCTTCCAGACTCACGTGGTTTGATAGACCAAGACCCTCTGAAAGATTGTCTTGAACACCCCTCTAAAATTATTTTGCCCAATAAACAGCAGGAAGAAGTTTGAAAGAACTACACCCATATTCCCAAATATTGTCCATAAACATTTGTTTATGTTTAAAGGGGGATAAGCTATAGAGATTTACATTGGTATGGATCTTGGTTTATTGATACAAGTTTTAGGTCAATTGTGTTATATGTATATTTCTGCTCTTGATAAAGGTATTGTGTTTGTGTAGCTCATTTAAAAATGTAATGTATATTTAAGAAATATAGGTAAAAGAGAGTCATCTATTATAGTCAAGCTTGTAGTCATGTTAGTTAGATTTTATAGATGTATAGAAATATATTTCAGTTAAATATTCTTCAAATCTTTCAGAGACCTTCAGAATATAGCATTTAAAATGTTTTAATAACTTAAGACTTTTCATGATAATGAGACACATTTGCTCCAGGCAGCACCAATACTTCAAGAGGAAGTTGGGCATCTAAGATGCTCCTTATTGAGTGTGTTAGATGAAATGGACATGTAGGATACACAGAGAAATGACTGCTGAACTTGCTTAAAGGTGAGACAATCCTTCAGGGTTCCTGCTTCATGAAAGAGTCTGTAAGATCTACAGGATGCAGAAGAAACTGACTGACAAACTGCCAATATAGGCAGACCTGTCTTTGAAATTTTTTTGCTTCATGGAAAAGTCTGCTAGATACTACGGCCCTGTAGGCTGAAGATGTATGTCCCAAAGGTAAAGAAAAACTTTGGGTGACTGTTCAGGCAGCGAGTTTTGGAAGTTGCTTACAGTGTGCTTCCTATTTAGTTAGGTAATATCATATCCTCTAGAGTCTTTGATGGAGTCGAAGAGTTTATAGTTGTAGTTTTCCTTAGTTGTGATAAAAATAAAGTAGATATAAATATTGTAATTGTAATTCTTATTTGATACCTGTTTTGTTATATGTAATTTTACTGTGTTAAAGTTAAAGCCTTTCTTTTTGTTTAAACAGAAAAGAGAAATGGTGTGGGAGGTCCTTCTGCCTATGTGTTGATTTTATTCGTTAATGAATAAAGAACTGGGTTG
This sequence comes from Bramus lutescens, assembly GCA_001685075.1. Taxonomy (NCBI): domain Eukaryota; kingdom Metazoa; phylum Chordata; class Mammalia; order Rodentia; family Cricetidae; genus Bramus; species Bramus lutescens. The sequence goes on along the minus strand of LOEQ01002090.1, from coordinate 135,463 downwards.
TCTTATAACATAGGAGGAGGAAGGCAGAGTCAGAGAAAATCCATGGAGCTGCCAGAGATAGACACTGTGAACTTTATTTGGTAACCCACAGCCATGTGGTGATATACAGATTAATTGACATGGGTTAAATAAGGATGTAAGAATTAGCCAATAAGAAGTTAGAGCTAATGGGCCAAGCAGTGTTTTGACTGATATAGTTTCTGTGTGATTATTTTGGAGCTGGGCAGCCAAGACGAACAAGGGGCTCTCTCCACCAACACACACCAGGAAGCAGAAACATTCTGCTGAGCTTGGATAAGCCTATCATCTCTTAAAAACCTGACCTTTGTCTTCTATTTCTTCCAGACACATTAAATCTCTTAAAAGTTTTACGACTGTCCCAAACATCTACAACAGCTGTGAAGCAAAGTTTTGAAGCATAAAGTTATGTTTTATTCGTCAGAACATCTATTAGGAAGAAAAGGCTAAAGGTTGAACAGAAGAGAGTAGCATGGCACTGCCCACAACATTTTCTGAATTAATTCTGGAGAAAACTAGATCCAAAATTAGAGGAACTTTACAGCACAGATTTCAGAAGATTTGAGTTCTTTGAAGATACCATAAATTTTAATGTGTAATATAGGCAAAGACATTCTTACTAAAGCCTCTTTGGGGCTTTATTTCTCTGGAAGGTTTTTGGGAAGGCATTTTTTTTTTCTGGAGTTCAACCTGAAGGTCAGAAAAGTAAAACAGCCAGCCACCGGCTCTTACCTCTACCTCAGTCTGAAATGGGGATTCTGCCTCCAGAAAACTTCAGAATGAGACTGTGTCTGAGAGCTGTCTCCTCCCATTTAATATTCCTCTCTATTTCTGTAATTAAAGGCATGCACCACTACCACCCAGTTTCTATGACAAACTGGTGTGGCAGTTGGGATGAAAGGTGTGTGTCACCACTGCCTGGTCTGTAAGGCTGATCAGTGTGGTTATTTTTCTCTCTGATCTCATGAAAGCTTTATTTATTAAAATACAAATGAAATATCACTAAAAATATCTTGTCCTATCAAGTTGCTCTTAAACGAGACTCCTTACTAACAATAAGCTCTAATATTCAAATTTTAATAATTTGAATATAATCTATTATTATAGATTATTTGAATATTGAAAGATTATTTTCAAATAGTTTTTCCTCTTTTATTGAATTTTATTGAGCTCTATATTTTTCTCTGTTCCTCTCCCTGGCCTCTCCTCTCCCCCCTTCAATCCTCCCCCAAGGTCCCCATGCTCCCAATTTACTCAGGAGATCTTGTCTTTTTCTACTTTTTATGTAGATTAGATCTATATATGTCTCTCTTCATTTCCTAATTGTTGTCTACATTCTTTGGGATTTTGGTTTGTAGGCTGGTTTTCTTTGCTTTATATTTAAAAACCACCTATGAGTGAGTACATGTGATAATTATCTTTCTGTGTCTGGGTTACCTAATGTACAATAATGTTTTCTAGCTCCATTCATTTTCTTGCAAAATTCAAGATATTGTGTAGCATGAGGGCCTGCTCTTTGGGGGTTTCTGTCCTCCCACCAGGTCCCATAGCCAGCAGGCCCCAAAGAAAATCACACAGAGGTGTATATTAATGATAAACTGGTCCATTAGTTCAAGCTTCGTATTAGCTCTTAAAATGTATATTACCCCATTATTTTTAGCTATGTTAGCCACATGGCTCAATACCTTTTTTCAGAAGGGCAGGTAACATCCTGCTTCTTCAGTGATCTGGACAGGACTTGGGAGGGAGATCCTTCTTCCCAAAATACTTATGTTCTCATCACCCTGCCTCTATTTCCTGTCTGGTTGACCTGCCTATACTTCCTNNTGGTTGACCTGCCTATACTTCCTGCCTGGCCAATCAGCATTTATTTAAAATATGGTTGACAGAATACCGACAATTATCCCTCACCACTGTAATTATTTTTTTCTATCTTAAGGCCACTTAAAAGCTGTGTTCTAGTGCCAGTACCACAGCAGCCTACCTGTAGAATGAAGAGCACATAGAACAGTTTCTTCCCCATAATGTCCTCTAGAACTCCTTCAATGCACAACCTACCAAATAAAAGGCCTCTAAATTCATTTCAGAGAGTTTACTTTCTTATTCTTATCTCATTTGTCTTGAATTAATACTCCATTGGGTAAATGTAACTTATCCACTCTTCGGTGGGCTTTTAGGTTATTTTTAGGTTCTGGCTCTGACAAACAGTATTCCTATGCACATAGTTGAGCAAATGTCCTTGTGGTATGATTGAGCATCCTTTGGGTATATATACAAAAGTAGTATTACTGGGTCTTGAGGAAGGTTGTTTCCTTATTTCTTACATCCAATGGGGCTATACCAGCTTGCATTCCCACCAGCAAGACAGCAGTGTTTTCTTTTCCCCACAACCTCTCCAGCACAAGTTGTCATCAGTGTTTTTTAACTTGGCCATTCTTTCAGGTATAAGATGGAATCTCAGAGTTGTTTTAATTTGCATTTCTCTGATGACTAAGGATGTTGAGCATTTCCTTAAGTGTCTTTCAGCCATTTTAGATTTCTCTGTTGAGAGTTCTCTGTCCATTTTTTTATTGGATTATGTATTCTTTTGATGACTAATTTCTTGATTTCTTTGTATATTTTGGAGATCAGACCTCTGTCTGATATGGGGTTAGTGAAGATTTTTTTTTCCCATTCTGTAGGCTGCCATTTTGTTTTGTTGACCATGTCCTTTTCTTTACAGAGGCTTCTCAGTTTCAAGAGGTCCCATGTATTAATTGCTTCTCTCAGTGTCTGTGCTGCTGGGGTTATATTTAGGAAGTGATTTCCTGTGCCAATGCATTCGAATGTACTTCTCACTGGGCATTTTTAACAAGGAAAAAAAATACATTTGATGGAAGTCAAAATCTAGAATGACTTAATTCAAGACAAATGAGATAAGAATAAGAAAGTAAACTCTCTGAAACGAACTTAGAGGCCTTTTATTTGGTAGGTTGTGCATTGAAGGAGTTCTAGAGGACATTATGGGGAAGAAACTGTTCTATGTGCTCTTCATTCTACAGGTAGGCTGCTGTGGTACTGGCACTAGNTGTTGAGCATTTCCTTAAGTGTCTTTCAGCCATTTTAGATTTCTCTGTTGAGAGTTCTCTGTCCATTTTTTTATTGGATTATGTATTCTTTTGATGACTAATTTCTTGATTTCTTTGTATATTTTGGAGATCAGACCTCTGTCTGATATGGGGTTAGTGAAGATTTTTTTTTCCCATTCTGTAGGCTGCCATTTTGTTTTGTTGACCATGTCCTTTTCTTTACAGAGGCTTCTCAGTTTCAAGAGGTCCCATGTATTAATTGCTTCTCTCAGTGTCTGTGCTGCTGGGGTTATATTTAGGAAGTGATTTCCTGTGCCAATGCATTCGAATGTACTTCTCACTGGGCATTTTTAACAAGGAAAAAAAATACATTTGATGGAAGTCAAAATCTAGAATGACTTAATTCAAGACAAATGAGATAAGAATAAGAAAGTAAACTCTCTGAAACGAACTTAGAGGCCTTTTATTTGGTAGGTTGTGCATTGAAGGAGTTCTAGAGGACATTATGGGGAAGAAACTGTTCTATGTGCTCTTCATTCTACAGGTAGGCTGCTGTGGTACTGGCACTAGCACACAGCTTTTAAGTGGCCTTAAGATAGAAAATGTCGTAGTGGAAATATTACAGCTGTTTTGTTAGATGAATATGAATTTTTCACCAAATTGACTTCAAAATAACTATGTTTACCTCCATAGATTGATGTTGTTCTCAGTTTTAGTCAGGATGGGTTCTTGTGCATTGGGCAGTAGTTCAGAGATTCATAACTTGTCAAAGTGCTGATAAATAATTACCAGTGAATTTTAAGTTCTATACTGGATATCTAGAGCTAGTGAGGTAGCTCATTGGGAAATAGCTTGCAATCTTGGTTACCAAAATTGATTCTTGGACCCCTTTTAAAGTTATAAGGTCAGGGCTATAACCCCACAAAGCAGTGTTCTGAACTCCACCTTGACACTGTAACATGTATATACATTCCACCCTCTATACACTAAATAAATTGTAAAAACTTAAATGAGGTATTAATGTCACCCCTCCAAAGCTCAGGGAACACTACAGAAGTGAGTGTAAAGTTCAAGACCTCAAGGATTGAGTTGAGTGTTGTAGAATTATTTTATGTAGGCATGACATGGCCATGACACTCTTTCACTTACATCATGTCTGATTATCTTCACAAGATCCAGTCCATGACCATCTTGTCCTCAATGGGAGATATGCCCTTGAGGCACCATGCTTTGCTGGGATTGATAGAAAATTATTGGTTGCTAGAGGAGGACCTTGATATGGTCACTGATGAGGTGCCCATTCTACTTCAGCTAGCTTGTCACTCATGCTTCCATAAGCAAGACTAACAAAACTCACTGGATTACATACAAAAATACAGGGCTAGCTGAAAAGAATAGGAATCAGGGGAGTTTGAAGGGTACAAAGAGGGTATCGGACTAAATATGATCAAAACAATATAACCACACACATTATATCCATGAGAACATGTCATAATGAAATACATTATTATGTGCAACTTATATGTGGTAATAAAATATTTATAAAAATGGTGGCAGTCATTAAAAAGACACATTGTGAGACTGAGAAGAAACAGCTTGTGAGAACATGTGAAGTAACACTGGGACTCTCAGGAGTTTCTGGAGTTGTTTACCAAAGATTAAGCATGATGAAGGTAGTATAAGGTTGGTGGTGTGTGGGTCATAGGCACCCATGCGATCTTATAGATAGTATGTGACTGACAATGCCTGGGAAGCAGAGTATTGAAGTGAAACATTTCCACCTGGTTTTGAATTCATTACACTTTCATTCCTACTGTTTGTACTGTAACATCTTGCTTCTTTGTCCTCCATGACAAGAATGCTGTGGTAGAGTGGAAATAATATTAGACAAATGTCTAAAAGATCTGACTATGCTTTGTGTTCTACCAGATAAGGTGAGGCACTTGTCCTTGAAATTCCTTACTGAAAACTTGGATATAATACAGTCTTTCGCAGGGTTTTTATCAGAAGTGAACCGATGTCTATGACATCCTTTGTAAATCACTGTGAATGGCAAGTCTTTCTTTTGACCTGTGATGTCTTTTCATTAATCTTGCTCCTCATGTGACTCCATTGAGTTTCTCAGGAGCATTGTGACTTTTTATAGCCAGATTATTTCTTTTAGGCTCCTGTTTTTGTTGTCATCCTAGTTCCTGCTAGTTTAAGCATCATAAACATGTCCTAAATTGAACTTCCCCCCACCAATTCTATCGTCATGTTTTATCCACCTTCCAGCCTTCAAGAATTCAAACTGAACTTCCTTTAGTAATGCTGCATTTCACTATCTTGTGAATCTTTTATGATAATTTGGAAGTCAGGGGGTATCCTGTCTCATACTCCTCACTGAATTACACACAAATGTAATTGATGTCCTTTGCTCACCACAACTAAGATGTCTCATGTGGCACTAATAATAAAAACCCAGAAACAGATACTGGGGTTCAGCCTAAAGATAAGGAAAGCAAAGCACCAAGTCACTAGAGAGCTCTTACCTCTGCTGTGGGACAATGGTCTTAGACCCTGTAAATGTTTGTCAGTTGTACTGGTTTAATACAATGCTGATTGGCCAGTAGTCAGGCAGGAAGTATATGTGGGGCAACCAAACAAGAAATATAGGCAGGGCATCCAGAAGACGAGAATTATGGGAAGAAGAAAGGCTGAATCTGCAGTCATCACCCAGATGCAGTGGAAGCAAGATGAGAATGCCTCACTGATAAAAGGTACCAAGATACAAGACGAGAATTAAGAGTTAGTGTAGGATGTAAGAGTTAATAAGAAGCCTGAGCTAAAAGGCCAATCAGTTTATGATTAATGTAGACCTCTGTGTGTTTTCTTCAGAACTGAATGGCTGTGGGACTGGATGTGACAGAAATCTCAGTCAACATACCTCTAAGAAATCCTCAGACTGAGAAGGAGTTGCTATTTCATCCTGCCATATATTCCTTTCTAGTGCTGGGATTAAAGGCATATGACTCTCTAGTACTTGGAATAAAAGTGTGAGTCACTGCTACCTGTATATCTTTCTGCACTGATCTTGTGTAGTCCAGGGTGGCCTTGAACTCATAGAGATCCATCTGCCTCTGTCTCCCCTGTCCTGGGATTAAAGGTGTTTGCCACCACTGCCTGGCATTTAGTGGCTTAGTTTTACCTTCTAATCTTCAGACAAGCTTTATTTATAAAACATAAATAAAACATCACTATAGCCTCACAGTTTGGTTGGTAGTTTTTATGTTCTCTGTCCATCTGTTCAAAGCTGCTGTCAGATTTACTGCTAGATATCAATAACTACTTCCAGTGTATTTTACAGAACACTCAAATAAATTGTTGAATTCTATGTTCTTTGATGGAAAGTGTGGGTGTTAATAAGAAAAGCATATTATCATTGGATGGTAAGTTAAATTTTATTTACCAGATTAAAAAAAATCCTAGCTTTAAAAAGCAATTCTTTATTTTTCCATTTAATTTTCAGGACAAAGAAATAATTTTAGGAGGATAATCTAAAAATGCAGTTGTGGTTACTTTGCTATTTGGCCCTTGTTCTGTAGTGATTTAGTCTGAACAAGACCCAAGTGTGTGCTATTCTTAGGCTTTATAGTCTTCTAACCATAGGCATTGATGGCATTCACGATTATGGATTAAATAGGCCCACTCTCTTCAGTAATTTGTTACAGAATTCCCACAGAGATACCTATGGTGCTGCTGAACAATGATGTTGCAACATGTTATTTTGCTGTAGGGAAAGCTACAGCATTCAAGCCCAGAGTTCAGAGCTTGCTACTGCAAGCCTCTTATCTATTTACTGCAAATTAAACCTTGAGTACACTCTGCCCAGTATTACAATTAGCATCTGGATTGTGATCAAACTTTAATCTGTATAATTGAAGATTACTTTACCCCATGAGAAAGAAATATAGTCAGTCATATCTTACCTTTGCTATATAAATCTGCCTTGGGCTGCTAAATCATAGCTGCACTCTGCCACTGTGTACAGCCAGTGGGTTCTTGGAGATTTCAGCAGGAATAGCTCTCAGGAAAATACACGAACCTTTTAACCTAAAGTTGTCTCCGGGAGACTACTTTTTGGTTTAGTTATTCAATTGTCTCTGAAATAACACTCCTTTCTTTAGCTCTGCTTAGTGTGTTTTAAGGGGACACACTTTCCTAGTAAGTTTTCAGGTCTTGTGTTTTCAATTTCACTTGGTGAAGGGGTGGAAGTTTCAGGTGAAATTTGAAGTATTTATAATATGACAAAATTAAATATCATCTATGAGGTGGTAGTTTGCTAATCCAGGACACTTAAGTAGTAGAAAACATAATTTATTTTTGAAACAACCAATAAAACGATTTCTGTTTACTTATGATGATTTTCACAACTTGGATGTTGTACATATACATTGAGGTAAGATTGGTTCTTTGTGAAGAAGCAACAGAACCCAGCTATGTTTACATGAGTGCTAGAATAACATCTTGCAGAATAACTCAGGTCTGCAACTTAGATCTATGAATGAAGTGTTACTTGGGGACAGCCAGATCTACTCAGATCTCTGGCTAATTTGTGGAAACATGTACTCTGTAAACTTTAAAATACCTATTCTTTGTCTCTTTCTAGAAAAAAATTAGTTGACCCATGGCTTACATCATTACTTTTATGTTGTGGGACCAGTGATAATTGTGCAAAATCTAATAGAAGAAAAAACGGCTCACGAATCTGAAAAACAGTTAAACCTAGGCCCTTCCTGTTCTTTGTACTTTGGTCTTAAAGTTGTGTTAACTTCAACATCCATTTTCCTTTTTCTCAGGTTGTGTGGCCCCAGCTTTTATCTGTGATGGTGTCACTAACCATCTGCATTTGAAATATTCTTTTTTTTAGAGTGGTTCTTGTTGTCTTCTGATTTTCTTTGAAATTGGACATTCACTACATAGGTATTCCATGCTGGGCTCTAATTCTTGACCTTCTAGGCCTTGGTCTTCCCAGAGATAAGATCATTGGTGCTTGACATCAAACCTGGCCCATGGTGTATATTGTTACTTAAATTCTTGGAGTGAGGGTATTGCTTCTTTGTTTTGAAGCTTCACACGAAGAAGTGATGGTTATCTGCATGTTTGCTTCTGTGTTAGTTAATCTTAGTGGCCAATTTGACTTGCTCTGGAGTCAACAAAGCGGAAAGTTCCTAGGGCTACCTTTGAGTAATTTTTTTGGATCAGGTTATTTGTAGAAAGACCCACCCTCAATGTGAGCTACATTTTGGTGGCAGCCAAATAAAAAGGGGTCAAAGGGAAAAGCTTTGCTTTCCTTTCCTGCTCTCCTTTGTTTTGCCTCCTAGGAGTGCTGTCACTCACCCCATTCATTCTTGCACTGCCATTGAGCTCATCAGCTCTGTTCACCTACTGCTGCCATTTTGGTGATATCAGAACCAAGAATCTTCAGCCATCAAAAATGGACTAAATATTCCTGAGTCTCCAGGAGTATTATCACCAGGATGGGGCAGTAAAAGCATACATCCTGATGGATTGAACAGCTACCAAGTTCTCAGCCTCTCCACTGTGAAGATAGGCATTTTTTGGAATACTTATATTGCATCGTGTGTTACAATATAATAAGTTATCTTTTGCTATATAATACATATGCATTCTGAGTGTTATATTTCTTTGGAGAACCCTGACAAATAAAGATTGTACCAAGAAGTGGGGCTGTTGTTGTGGAAGACCTGACCATGTGTATTTTAAACTTTTGGGATGGTTTTCTAGGAAGACTGTTGAAGAGTTTGATGTTTTGGGCTTGAAAAGCCATTCAACTCTGTGAGATGAGTTTAGTAGGCCATTCTTGTGCATACTTGGAAGGATGTTGGCAGAATTACAGGTAATGGAGTATCAGCACATGAGGTTTCAGAGTAGAAATAGGACTTAATTCTTGGGTTAGAGGCTATTCATCTGGTATTGGCCAAGAATCTGGTTTCATTCTATTGTGACCTGAAAAGTTGAGATGAGTTGAACATCAAAATAATGGACAAACGTGTCTGATGAGGAAAATCTTTATGGGCAAGCCTAAGGTTTTAGGCAAGGAAAGCGAAGACAACAGAATAGCTAAAGAGTTTAATGCCGGCAATTAGGAGTTGACACATGTATGGTCTAACAAAGCTGGGCTCTATCATGAACTGGCAGAAGAACTTGGGAACATCATCCGTATGGTATGGATTTTGAAGTCACAAAAGATGCAAAACTGAGAGAGCACTGAAGAACATCTGAGGCCTGGTATTCTGTACAGTAGAAGTAGAATTGTGACAGTTAGTTTAATTGTGAACTTGACAGAATATAAAATCACCAGGGTGTCAGCCCTCTAGCAAAGCCTATGAGGAATTATCTATTATCTTCACTGGGCTAGTTGTGGTGGGCAGACCCAGTCTTCAAACCAGCAGTGCTATTTCCTGTGCTTAATATCCTTAATTGTACAAGAGTGGAGAATGAGCTCAGCACTGACTTATCTGCATTGATTCATTGATCTCTGCCTTTCTACTATGGCTGAGATGTAACCAGTTGGTTTAAATTTGTGGTGCTTTGACTTCCCTCAGTGATGGGCTTCAGCCTTGAGTTGTGCCAAGTAAACCCTTTCTCCATTAAATTGTTTTGTTGGGGTATTTTATAAGAGCAATGGAACAGAATCTAAGAGAAGTTTCTTAGATTGTGATGTAGTTTGCTCTGATAATATAAAGTATACTAATGAGAGTTTTCTATCTCATTCTCTAAAAGTGGTCATATAGTCATTTCTGAACTATCATTAGAACAATAGGCTTGTGCATGGTTTTGTAATGGGTTTCTTTGCTCTTGCATCACATTGAAAAAAGAGCAGATATCTGAGAATGTACTTAATAATTCTATTGTCTTTCTAGAATGGCATGATCTTTGCTTAACTTAAAAAGTATTCATTTAGTTTATAGGAATGTATGAGTATGTCTCAGTGCAGTTATGTATGCATATGCCTGTGGGAGACTCCAGAGGGCAAAACCAGGTATTGAGTCTTTTGTAACTGCATTTACAGGTTTTTTGAGCTTCAGTGAGGGTGCTATGAATCAAATCTGGGTCTTCTGAAAGACCTGTAAGTGTTCTCAAACTGAGCAATCTCTCCAGCCCGATGCTTATTTTATCTTTATTTCCCTCAAAACCATCAGTTGTGATGAAGTATATAGTCAGGCATTTTGGGTAATATTCCCAGGGAACATTAGTGATGTGAATAACAGAAGGCAAGAAAAGACAGTGGCATAGCTAATCTATGAGGAGAGTTATTAAGGTTGAATGTGAGTTGCTCTTATGGGCAAGAGGGCAGGTGTTTGCTGAGAAGTCTCTGTACAACTGCACAGGGTTAACCTCAGATTTGTTAGTTGTGACCATGGGAAAGGGCATATTTCTCCATTACTGTGCAGTTCAAATTGGTCTAGAGTTTCTTCAGCCATGGCTGCTTTCCTTGCATATACAGGTTGGACATGCTGAAGGATGGATGAGTAGTCTGGTCTTACATAGGCATCTCATGTAGCGGAGGTCAGAATCCCAGAGGAGCATGTGGCCAGTTGGTGGCTAAACCAAGATTCTGTTTTGGTGGTTTGTTGCTAAACCATTGGGCAGATAAGATGACAATGGGAAAATAGAATCTAGGAGGTGTGGCCTTGTTGGAATAGTTGTGGTCTTGTTGGAGAAAGTCTGTCACTGTAGCGGCAGGTTTTGGAATCTCCTATGCTCAAGCTATGGCCAGTGTGGTGCACAGTCTCCTTCTACAGTCAGTGGATCAGGATTTAGAACTCTCAGCTCCCTCTCCAGCACTTTGTCTGCTTGTATACTTCCAAGCTTCTCGCCAAGACAATAATGGACTCAAACTCCGAAACTGTATGCCAGCCAGACACAGAAAGACAATTATCACATGTACTCACTCATAAGTGTTGTTTAAACATAAATCACAAAAAAGCCCACAAATCACAATCCCAGATAGCTTAAACAACAATGAGGACCCTAAGAGAGACATACATAGAGCTAATCTACTTGGGAAGTAGAAAAAGACAAGATCTCCTGAGTAAATTGGAAGCATGGGGACCATGGGAGAGGATAGAAGGGGGAAGGGGAGAGGCAGGGAGGGGAGCAGAGAAAATGTAGAGCTCAATAAAAATCAATTTAAAAAATAGAAAAAAGAATATTTGATTACTGAAAAGGGTGAGTATTTAGTGTAATGGGGAGATTTGCTTTTCTTTACACTTGACTTGATCATAGTTGGTTATTTCTCATATTCACGTATTGCTTCTTAAACTGGAAAACTTTTGGGAGACAGAACATGACTGTCTTTTAATTGAGATTTAAACATGAAGAAAAAACAAAAATCTCTGAAATCAGAGAAGAAAGATGATACAACAAAGTCAGGATTGAGTTTCTACATGGCTATACATATGAAAGGAGTTAGTAAATTAGCTTAAATTAGAAAAAATCATTTCACTGAGATGGCTCAGAGTATAAGCCATTTGTTGGATAAGCCTGACAATGTGATTTCGGTGCTTGGAATCTTCACAAAGATGGATGGACAAGAATGACTTTACAAAGTTGTCTTCTGACATCCACATGCACACGATGTGACTCACGATTACACACAAAAAGGTTTTGGTTTTATTTTTTAGAAGAAGTTAATACTGTAATGGAGAAAAATTAACATCTGTACTAGGAATACTAGAGATACAAATAAAATCACATCTTCAGAAAAGTTGTATGTAACTTAAAATATATCTTTTAACAATCTTCCCAGAATCTGGAGAATGAGTAAGAAAGAAGGCTGTAGGCATAAGAGGACAAATTGAATTTCAATCTCAGACTCCATTTCCAAGGAGAGAACAAACTAAAAAGAACAAACTGAATGGAGATATAATAGTATAAAACCTTCTTGAAATGAAGAATGAGGTCTTGAATATTACATTATAAACAATGCAAACACAGGGAGATACTTACTGGGGAAGAGAAGCAGGTAAACTAGCTGGGAATCTTGGGGTGAAGAAATGAAATTTTATTAAGTTTTTTGCATGTTCTATTTGCTTAATGTATGTCCCAGACTTGGACCTATAGAAGAAAATAGCTCAGATAAAACCCTAAGGAATATACATTTAAACTAGTTCGAAGACAAACTTCATTCTTCCAGCAAAGGGATTAATGCTCAGCTATTTTTTTTCTCATTGCATTGATCAGATATCTGACAAGATCCAACTTAAAGAGGAATTGTTGATTTTATCTCAGGGTTCAGAGGCATTGTCTATCATGGCAGAGAAGCCATGGTATAGATGAATGGCTGTCCACATGTGGAGTGAGGCTACTTGCTTACTTCTCTATGGATCAGAAGGCAGAGAAAGCAGAGTAACAGAGCTCAGGTAGCTTTTACTTCACTCACTTCTTATTTCATCTAAGATTTCAGCCTAGGGGATGGTGCCACCAGAATCCAGATAGGGCTTTTTAAAAAGTGTTCCTAGAAAAGAGCTTATAGACATATCTAAATGTGTACTGCACTAATGCCCAAGTGTTTCTTAATCTGTGAAGTGTAGTGAAGGGCGAGCGGGCCTGCTTTTTGTCCGGCCCAACTCTCGCACAGCTAGCTTATACCCCAAAATAACAACACACAAATTGTATTTATTTAAGCACTGTCTGGCCCATTATATCTATCCTCTTCTTGGCTAACTCTCTAATCTCAATTAACTCATTTTTATTAATGTGTATAGCACCACAAGGTGGTGGCTTACCAGGAAGATTCTAACCCACGTCCATCTTGG
>LOEQ01002090.1:104256-118547 GCA_001685075.1 Bramus lutescens | reverse complement strand
GGGTCTTGAGGAAGGTTGTTTCCTAATTTTCTGAGAAATCGCCACACTGATATCCAAAGGGGCTGTACCAGTTTGTACTCTCACCAGCAGTAGAGGCATGTTCTCTTTACCCCACATCCTCTCAGAATAAGGTCTCATCAGTGTTTTTGATCTTGGCCATTCTCACAGGTATAAAATGGAATCTCAGAGTTGTTTTGATTTGCATTTCTCTGGTGGCTAAGGACGTTGAGCATTTTCTTAAGTGTCTTTCAGCAATTTTAGATTCCTCTGCTGAGAGTTTTCTGTTTATGCCTGTACCCCAATTTTTATTGGATTATTTGTTCTTTTGATGACCAACTTCTTGAGATCTTTGTATATTTTGGAGATCAGACCTCTGTCTTATATGGGGTTGGTGAACATCTTTTCCCATTCTGTAGGCTGCCATTTTGTTTTGTTGACTGTGTCCATTGCTTTACAGAAGCTTCTCAGTTTCAAAAGGTCCCATTTATTGTTTCTCTCCATGTCTGTGCTACTGGGGTCATATTTAGGAGGTGGTCTCATGTGCCAATGCACTCAAGTGTACTTCCCAAAGGAAAGTGCTGCATTCTTAAAGAGGATTGGGCTCTTTGGCCTCTGTTCCTATGAAAAAGGACAAATCAGTCAAATACTTATTTGTCACCAGAACCTGAAAATCAACTCAAGTAAGGGATTTTTACTACAAAAGTGAAGCTGACTTTTGTTGCACTTTTTTGCCTTAAAAAGTCCACCTTTTCTGCCAGTACTGTTCATTCTAAAATTCTTTTAACAGGTGCAAAACCTTTATAATTCAACTTAGAAATAAAAACATGTTGGGAATGAAATTATTTTGCTTTGCTTTAAGATTTGTTCCTAGAGAAATCCTCCTGGAATGCACAATTTTGTATGCCACTAGGTTTCTGTGTGCTTCTGAAAAACAAGACCACTTAAGTGAATAATTAACGACTCCTTGTGATGATGCATTAGTTTCTTCTGCTGCTGTGACGGCAAAAGAAATTGAAGGGAGAAGCAGTTTGTTTCTGTTCACACTTCAAGGGTCAGGTCCACTATGGTAGAGAAATCACAGTGCCAAGAGCTTGAGGCAGTGGAAACCACTGTATTTATACTCCAGAAGCAGAGGCGAGTGGGTGCTAAGGTTGGCTCACTTTCCCCATTTTATACAGTCCACATCCTCTGCCTAGGAAGTGGTCCTCCCTGCAATAAAGATGGCCGTCAATCCAGCTAATCAAGACAATCCTCTGCAGCCATATCTCAAACCCTATCTTCCACATGATTCTAGATTCTCAAGTCACAATAGTCACCATCACAATGCCACTCCTTGGCAACCTGACACCTAACACATCACTGTTAAACCATAACATTTTACTTCTTATTCCTGTAGGGTTGTGACAATGTGGTTTAGCCATTTTCTGTCTTAGTCTTGGGCTCTTTGGTGGAATATCCTGATAAAAGCAACTTAAGGAAGAAGGATATATAGTTCACCTTAAAGTTCTAGCGGCTTTCAGTCTATTCTGGCAGTGAGGACACAGCAACATGCAGTGAAGGCATGGCCACAGAAGCAGGAAGCTGACTGGTCACCTTGTGTCCACACTCAGAAATTAGAGCATACACAGGAAGCAAGGCCAGCCTCTAACACTTCAAGGCACGTCCCCAGTCACCCACTTCCTCTAGCAGGATTCTACCTCTTTAAAGTTCTAGAACTTCCCAAACAGCACAACAGCTAACACATGAGCCTCTGGGGACATTGCACATTCAAACCTCAACAGAGGACTTCATGCCTTTTCCAAGCAGTCATTTTTTAGAAAAGAACAACAGACAAACTAGGAGATTTTGAAGCTAAGGGCACTTTTTGGCTATGTTGATTAGAGTGATAGAAACTTTTCTGGGCCAGGCAGTGGAAGCCATATGTCAAGTCCCTATGATCAAACTCTCTCCCTCTCCTTCTCTCCCTCCCTCTCTCTCTGTCTTACACACACACATACACATACACACACACACACACACACATGCTGTTCATATGTATGAATGTTCATAACTTCAGGTTCATATCTTGAAAATAATCATTAATGGGATAATTCTGATGGTATTAGAAAGTGAGCATTTTCTAAGTAATTAGATCATGATGGTAGGACCCTCACAGATTGGATTAAGGGGGTTCCATGTATGAACCCAAAAGTGAGCATTCATCAAAGGCCAAATTTGTTGGTGCTTAATTTTGTACTTCTTAGCTGTTAGATTTGTGATATGTTTTTATAATTTATAATTTCATAATTTATTCACCTTTTGGTATTTGGTTAGAGAAGCTTGTAAAGACTAAGACATTGTACAGTACCGCTATGTTTTCTAAAGTTAACATGAGATGCAATGATACTTCTTTTTTCCATTGTCAATATTCAGTCCTCAGATGCTTCTGGATTTTTTGGCCTGTGTAAAGATCAACTAAATTGAAAGCTTTTAGCATCAAAATATTGAATAATACACAGAATTCATATTTCCAGTTGGATCTGATGCAGCCTAAAGCCTTGCTTACTCTTCCCTCCCACTTGAAACAATCTGACAAGCTCCTTTTTAATCAGGTGGATCTCAAGATCCTGTTTAGAATCCCAACAAAACTTCCCACTTCCCTAGTTGCTCACATAAAAGATGGGTTTGCCTTTGTTGGGAAGGTCACCTTTTCTGTGGCTGTAATTAATTCTTGCCAGGCTAATAGTGTTCCCCGTGAATCACACAGGTCTTAAGGGGAGAAAATTGATAATCTAATAACCACAGCAAAGTGAGACAATCTTACTGCCCAGACCAGGTATCAGGCTCTTTATCTTTTTGGCTGGCTTGACTTGGTCTGTACCTATGATTGCAGCTAGTAGGAAGAAATTAAAATAAAATTCCTTCATCTTATGTCAAGCAGCATCTTGGCCCCTGTTTTCAAGTACAAAGGCATATTCTTTGTCACACCATTCCTCTCCCGGAAGCAGAGGCTTCTCCTGCAATAAGATACAACAGCTTAGCTTGCATAAGGTTTTTGGTAAAAGGCCAAGTATTCAAAAAACCATCTGCTTGCACTGCTCATAAATCACAGAAATGATTGCCCTTGATCTGAAGCCATTCCCCATTATAGAGGATATTGGTTTCCAAAAGATGTCACTGCATATTGAAATGAGGGGGCCTCTTCCAAGCAGAACATTCCTCTTCACCATTACATTATTACAGCTAGTAGAATTATGTCATGTTAGTCCTCAAAGGCAGATAGGCTCTCAGAGAAGATGCAGGTAGAGAGCTGGCTGTAAATTTTGCACCTAGCACAAAGGACAAGGTGTTAAAACTTTTAATGCTCTGCTCTAGCTTCATGCTGTAAGAATCTAAAATGATTGGGAGCAAGCTCTATTTCTGAAAATGTCTTTTAACTGAATGTCCATCCTGTCACCCATGACACTTTCTCACCAAGAGCAGAGACTGCCGTAGTTAACAGAATGCAAATAAAGAATGACTGTACTGCAAATCGCCTACGAAATCTAGACAGTGTTATTATTTAGTACTTGGGAAACCACCTGTGGTATTCGTGGCTTTCTGCAAAACACAGGGGAGAACAGGACGTCTGGCCAACGGCTTTGATGATCTAAGTGAGACACAACCTTTGGAGGAGCTGGCACGACACAGGCATACTCCACTGATTTGCCCTCTGTTCTAGGAGCCAACGAAGTGCCGGCTCTGAAACTCACAAAGCATGGTAACATTCCTGTGACTTTCTTTGATATCAGGGTCCATTCCAGCTGGGCTGATCTGACAGCATGCTACCTGGTGACCTGCAGAGAACTGGTTGCAGTCACATGTTCCTGTGCAGTATGTTTGTCCTGAAATAGGATACAGTAAGGGCTTGCTCATCCTGAGCTTGCTTCACCATCTGTTTGAAATCGTAAGGAGGCAAAGTGGGCGAGATGCACAGGGAACTCTCTAAAACTATGCTGAAGTGAAAAGCTCTATTGAGAACACAGTCCCTAGCCAGGCTCTTCTCTATATGGGTAAATTTCTACTTATACACTTAGGTTCTAACCAACATCTAACTTAGAAATACTAGGAATCCATGGAGGATGCACTTAGCAAACTGGTTAACTGGATGATATTGGAGAGTGAGGGATAAAAAAATGATTACGTCATGGTTAAGTAAATACCTGGATTTGTGCTCCAGCTCTACAGTCTTTGAGGTAGGTTTCTTTAGGTAGGTTATGTAACTTCTGTATGTCTTCATTTTCTCCACTGATGATAATTGTATTATTTAAAAACCTTGTAAAGATTAAAATGAAAGTGTCTGTGCACCAGGTCTTCAGACACAGCTGACGCCATGATGGAGGTAACTTCAGACGGTGGAAGCCCAGCACATAGGTAGAAACGAGAATAAAGGCTTAATTCATTAAAATCCGTAATTCTCGGAAAGTTTCTAAATGTACTACCGTTGCTCTCTGGCTTCTATAGTTCTGCTTCAGTATTACTGTTCTTACTAACTGAAGTGTGTAAACATGGGATGTGGTTTTTGTGTTTAACAGCCCATCCTAAGAAAGGCTTGGGACCACACTTGGGCTCCCAATACCCAGTGCTGTTGCCAGATGGCTAATAAAGACTTTTAGTTTGCTTGAGTTTGTATCTGAGTGGTCTTCTCTGGTGGACATGTCACAACGTGTGTGTGTGTGTGTGTGTGTGTGTGTGCCTATATATATATCTATTGCTATCTTGAGAAACAGTCAGAACATGAAATCTGAATAAACACCCAATAAACGGGAGACAGAGTCATTCCTTTTCAAGTACCGTTTCTAGAGCAGACTTGAGTAGTGTGGAGAAGTCAGTGCTGAGGCAACCAAAGCCGCATTAACCCCGTAACAGGAGACAGGCCAGCTGCTTCTCTGTTTCACCAGGTCCTGTGTGGGGCAGCTTAAAAATTCATATTGAGACAACACTGAGCACCTTGTGAACTGGCACATGTGTGTGCACACATGTACTTTTCTGCGTGCATGGGTAGTTCAGTTTTTGAGGAAAAGAAATAGGCTTAGTTACTGCAGGAACAAGGATTTATTTCAGGAAAAACTAGGCCATGATTAAACACAGGATACTCTGCAGCTGTCCTGGGCTTCAAGAGCCTCCAATGAGGTTCCCAACTGTGAGGACAAGAGCAGCATATCCAGGCACTGCAGCAGTCACGAATGCTCAGTTTTTCATCTCTCGGAGAGTTTTGCTGACTCCCCACGGCACCATGGATCTAGACAGCACAGTTGTCCAAGTTCATATTACTTTTCCCTGGTCCTCTAGACTTCCAATAGCTCATTGGCCATCTTCAGTAGCTTCTCCCTCAGAGCTGGCTTTCAACAACTGGGTATGCACCACAAGGCCTTTCTATTGAACTGATCGATCAACAGCTGGATACATCCCCTTGTCGGCGACAAGGATTTTTTTCTTTCCTTCTAACTGGAATTGTAAAACCAGAAGAGAGACCTGAGGTGGAAAAGCTGGGTTTGTCTGCCTTAGCACTGCTGACATTTTAGACTGTGTAATTTGCCATAGGAGCTGCAACGTGAAATGTATAGCTGGATCCCTATCTTCTACGCGCAGCCTCACTTTTTTTTTTTAAAAGCAGATACATATTCACTCTCTATAGTGCATCCATGACGAAGTAAAGACCTGATAGTCCCCAAGCCTATCTTGGTGGACCAAGGAGTTTATAGTGGTCATTTACAGGGTCATGGGTTAGGAGCAATTTCTAGAAGCATGGATTGATGTGGGATGTCCTTCTTTGTTGCTTTTATTGGTTGATGAATAAAGCTGGTTGGGCCAATGGCTAAGCAGAGCAAAGTCAGATGGAAAATCTAAACAGAGATATAGAGAGAGTAAATGGAGTCAGGAAGATGCCATGTAACTGCCAAAGGAGAAAGACTCCTACTGGTAGGCCACAGTCTTGTGGTGATACATAGATTGATAGAAATGGGTTAATTTAAGATATAAGAGCTTTCTAGAAATATACAAACAGTATTATAATTAATATAACTTCTATGTGATTATTCACATCAGGGCACCTGGAAAATGAACAAGCACTCTTCATTTACAACGGGTGACTTAGTGAATGACTAAAGTCTCCTCACCCAATACCCAGTTCATCACCCACAAACTTGTTACAAATGCAATCACTCCTAACTGATTTATGCAAATCAGAATATCTGGGGATGGAGTCCAGTGATCTGTGTTTCAACTAGCTTTCCAGGTGTTTCTGATGCAGCTAAAGTTTCATCTATGACTGCCAACTAGAGTCAACCTAGCATTTAAAGAATATTGAGACTTGGGCATCAGTAAGAGATTTTACAATGAACTCATGATTATAGTGTGCAATCAAGCCTGAGAATCAGTACCAGCATGAAAGGCCTTAAATATCTGCTGTAAAGTACTCATGGCTTCTTCATATCTCAAATCCTCACTATTTAACTCTTATTATTTGTAAGCTACTCTTATAATCTTTCAATAATGTTTTTGATTAGGGCATCCAGAATGCATTTCTGTTTCTTGGAAACTTACCTCTACAGTTACCATAGTCACTGCACTGTGAGAATGCAGGCAGTGGGCTCTCAGAAGATGTGGGGGGTAGGTATTTGGAATTAGTCATTGGAGTGTATATGTAAACACACCCTTGCTTACTTCAATATGAACTAGCACCATGTGATGATATTAAGGCCCCTAGGTAAATTCTTCTTGCCTGTAGCCTTGGACAATGTCATAGCTGTGAGTAACCAGCAGGCAACACAAAGCAGCTGGGCTTGGTCCCATTTCAGGTGCATCCCCAGAAGTAGGTGCTGTGTGGGTTTATTATATTGATAATGTCTAGTAATGGATCTGGAAGAACAGCAGGTGAGAAGTGCCAAGACAATTTGGCTCAATGGCAAGGAGGTGACTGCCACTGGAGTTGGCGAGTGTGAACTCTCTAGCACTTTAATGATGTAGAGTGTGGTGAGACATCATTTACAAATTAAAGAAAGTATTTCCACACCCAATGTCCCCTATCATGGAAGGGGTAGGACAGACATGTGGTGTGGTTCTATATCACACCATGAAGAATCATGGTTTGCCGTCTCTGACCTTTCTATCTGGACCATCATCTGCCATCATCAAATTTTGCTGTACCAACACCAAGTATCTTAGTTGCTCACTAAGCATTAACCTCTCCTTCACCTGCGTTGCACAGTGACCCTGCAGATCTAACCTAAGGTTGCAGGCAAGGCTAAGATATACTCCATGTGTCTTCATATTGCAAGACTCAGTCAAAAGCATATCACTCTGTGGGAACATGATGGCCTCTTGGTGTGTGGCTGGATTGCATGACTGTCCCTACAAATATATTTCCTCTTTAATTTTCCTTTAGAATATGAAATACAGTCATATTCACTCATATCCCTCTGATAAAGGCCAGCTAGCATTACAGCCCAATCCAAAGTCCACAAGTGTGAAAGTGAGTCCTCACCATGATAGGAAAACAAAAGAAAATAGTACCTCTGAACATCTGAAAATCTCTCAGGACAAAAGAAACAAAGCTGGCTTCTATGACAAGATTTACCTTGCTTTTTCCTCAGCCCTTATGACTGAGAAGTTCCAAGGGTGCTCTATGATATAATTCCATGCCTTGGAGAACTGACTATCTCTGGTTATTTGCTTTGGGGTTGGTCTCTTGAGTTTAAGGAAAAGCCATGTTGCCTTTGGCTGTGTACCCTTTTCAGAACACATATCTAGTTTTGTGTGAAGTCTGGTGAACATAGAAGGCCTAGTCTTGGAGACAATTTGTCTTCAAGTTACTGATAAGCCAGTGATATATGTGTTAAGTATCTTCAAACTGACTGGAATTCAAAAATATTCCATCCTAAGTCTAGGCATAGAATGTGTAAATATCTTATGCAATCTGGGCATACACACTCCTATTGTAAGCATCACTGTGTATCACTTGGCATATGATAGAAAATTAAACCTCATGCTTGGTCCAGTGTGAAATTCTGGCATTAGCTAATATGTTCAGTTCAGTGTTACAACTTTAGGCAGTGTCTCTGAAGATACCAGAGAAGACTATGGCTGTAAATATAATACTTTGCTGTTTACTTTGCCTGAAAGAAAACGTGACTGGAAATCAGGCTGTGTAGAGATTCCCCGAAGGAAGTCATTGGTTAGCCCTGGTTCTAAAAGCTCTAGATTAGAATACTGGGGACAAGGATGTGAGGTATGGGTGGGTATGAATTGCATCTTTAAGAAGGGTGCTTGGCTGAGAACAATTGTTTCTCAAGGAAGTAGAATAGAATCTTTGCCACTGGATACACAAGGTAGCCTATAAATACCAGTAACTTTCTGAAACACGATTAATAAAAATTCAGGGTCAGAAATTGGGGTTCAACCTGAAAATCTGAAAAGCAAAAGAGCCAGCCATTGACTCTTTCCTTGATTTCAGTCTGAAATGGCAATTCTACCTCCTGGAATCTCAGAAGGAGACTGCATGATGGAGAACTGTTTCCTCCCATTTTATAATCCTCTTTAGGGCTGGGATTAAAGGCCTGCACCACCATCATTAAAGGCATGCACTGCCCATTTTCTATGGAAACAAGTGTGGCTACTGGGATTAAAGGTGTTTGTCATTGTGGCTACTGAGATTAAAGGTGTGTGTCACCACAGTCTGGGCTGTAAGGCTGACCAGTGGGGCTGTTTTACTCTCAGATCTTCAGGCAGTTTTTGTTTATTAAAATACAATTAAAATCTGCTACAACTTTTGTTTATTAGTTAGTATGGTATTTAAACAGTGCATTCAAGCTGTGGGAGGCATGATAATAGAGACAGATGCTAGGCTTGCTATGGGCTCAGCTGTATGAATTTCCCATCTGGCTGAATTTTCCGAGGAAACATGAAGTGAGAACACACAAGGTCTGGTTAATAATTTATTAAGGGGTGCAATGGAAAATAGACTCAAAAATACAGAACAAGGTAGATGCCACTGCTGATCCAGTTGCTGGTGTCCTGCCATTCTGCCCAAGGGTGATGAGGACCAACCGCAAGGCTTGCTCCTGCTCCAATCATCGAGAGAGAGAGAGAGAGAGAGAGCAATCACCAAGAGAGAGAAAGAGAGCATAAGATCCTTCTCCTCCTTTCTATTCAGTCATGTATCCAGAGAAAACTATGCTCATAGAGTTAGTTACCCAAATATCATTGGCTAAATGAATCAAGCTCCTGCAACATTTTCCCTTTTTTTATTATTAAGAACATTCTAATCCTAAAATAAAACTATGCACAATAAGAATTATCAAGTATTGTCCAGAAGAAAAAAAGGGAGTAACATAAACAAAAATGAAACTACAACCAACAAGAACAACACCAAGCAAGAAAACTTATTATAAATGTACAGATAGATAATAGGTAAATGGCAAATTACAAAGATTACTCCAATAACTATTCTATCCCAAAGAGTATAAGTGTTGTATCTTATATGTCCTTAGTTAAGATATGAGATGATTATAACTATCTAGTCTTCAACCCCATCAAAGACGTGGGAAGGGAACTATATTACCCCCAGTAAGCAGGAAGTACAACCAAGAGTCTTCCAAAAATGCAAGAAATGACAGGAACAGCTGGATCTCTGGAAAGTCACCCAATGTTTCTTTGTAACATTGGGGAATCCAGCTTTGGCTAGGCCTAAAATGTCTGACAGACCATTTTCATAAGCAGGAAAATTGGAAAGACTGTTGTGGTATTTCATTTGTATTTTAATAAATAAAGCTTGCCTGAAGACCAGAGAGTAAAATAGCCCTATTGGTCATTTTTCAGGCCAGTCAATGATAACACACACCTTTAATCCCAATAGCCACACTAGTTGCCATAGAAACTGGACAGTGCATGCCTTTAATCCCAGCCCTAGAGAGGATTATAAAGCAGGAGGAGACAGCTCTCAGTCATAGTCTCTCATTCTGAGATTCCTGGAGGCAGGATTTGCCATTTCAGTCTGAGATCGAGGTAAAAGACAGTGGCTGACTGTTTTGCTTTTCAGACTTTCAGTTGAACCCCAATTTCTCTCTCTGAATTTTTGTTAATCATGCAATGGCCTTTCCTATCCTGTCTTGGCAAGGTTCAGCAGTCACTTTTCCTTGTGTCTTGTCTGTCTAGATCAGACAGTGTGTTTTACTGTCATCAGTTGAAGCAAGGACAGTTATTTGCACAATAGGCCAGTTTTGCCTGAAAATTGCTGGATTAAATTCATTGTCAGTGGAAGTCTCAAAACAGCCTAATAAAGATTTTCTCTTGTGTTTTTTAGTGGTGACTCTAATGAATATTTATAATGAAAAGGAGCCAACCAAGCAGGATAAATCACAAAATAAAAAATTTGAGGAGAAAAATAGCACCAGGAAGTGGAATGGAGCTAAATCCTGTGTTCAAGGAGACACATAGATTAAGAAGTTGAATAAAAGGGAATGGTAATCTCAGGGCAAGATCCTACTGAGTCAAATTTCCAACTTGTGCAAAGGAACTAAAGAAAAGCTTAGAGTCACGTGTGGTGGGGCACACCTTCATTTCTTGCACTGGGATGGCAGAAGCTGACAGATCTCTGAGTTTGAGGCCAGCCTTGTTTATAGAGCAAACTTCAGGACAGCCAAGCTTAGGCAGTGAAGGACAGAAAGCTGGTGAAGATGTAATTGAACTAGGGGGCTAACTTCCAGCTCCAGTAAGCAGCAGAACTTGATGGTTCTGGCTTTAGAGTTAAGGATAAAAGAAATGGGTTATGGGATTTGCCTCCACACCTAAAAAAGCCACTAAAGCTAGGAATGTGTGCCAAGAATACCCTTGATTGGAGGCCTAATATAGAGGCCATTGCATGAAGCTGTGAGTTGGAGCCTGGATTGCCTTCCAGAACCCAAGATGGTAGAAATGCCAGAGTCTTGGGAAACCTGCCAAGGAGAGCTGCTGGCAGGTAGTGGTACCAGCCTAATTGAAATAAGTGTGTTGCAGTCAACAAAGTTGAAAGGAGTTGGGGATGTAGAGAGCATTTTTTTAATCATACATGGAGATACAAAGTGTAGAGTTTGCCCAGCTGATTTTTGTTTTTTTTTAGGTCCAGTATTCCATTACTATGCTTCTTTAAGTTTTGGAATGGTAATGCATATCCTGTGCCATTATATGTTGGAAACATTGATCTGCTTTTTGGTTTTTAATTTTACAGGGGATTACAGTTAGGAGAGTACATGAATCTCAGAAGAGACTTTGAACTTTGGATTTTAAAACATTGTTGAGGCTGTGATAGACTGTGGGAACTTTTGAAATTGCACTAAATGAATTTTGCATTGTGATCTTGTCATAAGCTTATGGGGGCCAGGGAGTGGAATGTTGTAATTTTAGTGCAATTGGCTCCTATATTTTCATACTATAAGAATTATAAGATATGTGGCTGTGTTTGAGTGGATATGGCATTCCTGGAGGAAATGTGTCATTGTAGGGGTGAACTTTGAAGTTTCCTGTGCTCCGAGTACTGCCCAGGGTCTCAGTTGACTTTCTGTTTCCTGTGAGATGTAGGACTCTCAGCCACTACTGTACACCACATCTGTCTGCATGCCACCATACTTCCGGTCACCAGGACTAAATCCATGAAACTGCAAGTGAGCCACCCCAATTAAATGTTTCCTTTATAAGAGTTGCCATGGTTATGGTGTCTTTTTATAGCAATAGAAACACTAATATAGTATGTTTGCATATATATATATAAACATATATATATACATATATACATAGTTAGATATGGAAGCTTCTGTATTAGTGCATTTCCATATGTCTTTTCCAAAAAGTCTTTAGTATTATTAATTACTCCTCATACTCCCTACCCTCCACTGCCCCACTGCTGTTTAACCTTTCTGCTATATTATTCCCTTTTAACCTTTATACAAGAACATTCATTCTCCCACCCCTTAAGATGCCCTAATCATAACCCCATTGTAACTAATTTCTTGACCTTTCTATATCACATGTACATGACTAATAAAGTTTGTCTTTCTGTGAGTGGTTTATTTCACTCAATAGACTTTTTCACGTTACTCCCATGGTATATCATGTGACGGGATTCCCTTATTTTATAAAGATTAATAATTCCATTGTTGACATACTACATTTTCTTTGTTCATCTATTAATGGGCTAGAGAAATGTCTCAGTTGTTAAGAGCGCTGGCCATTCTTCCAGAGAACCCAGGTTCAATTCCTAGCACCCACATGACAGCTTACAACTGTCTATAACTCCTTCCTGTTCTGGGGAATCCAACATCCTCACACAAAGATACAAGCAGAAACACTAATTCATATAAAATACAAATAAATACATTAAAACAAAGAGTACCAGGAGATATATAACCTGATACAAATTCCTGATGGAAATGTGTCATCTCTGAGCCCTGGAGCAGAAAGGGACTTTTGGAAGTCTGTCAATAAAACCTCATGCCAGGATAAATGCTTGTTGGTGGCCTTGCCAAGGACTAGGCTGGGGGCCTAGGAACAGACTCTCTTCTGGCTTTGTGCTCTTTTGCAATGTCACACTCATCTTTGCTTGTCTGTTCAGGTTTCCCCCCCTTATTCCAGGTTTACTTTGGACTCCCCTCCTTGCCCCTGCCACATCTCCATTTCTGCTCCAGCTTTTGCTTCCTTCTGTCCTAAAATAGACTCCCTCTGCTGGCCTAAATGAAGACACTTTGTATCTATGGTTTCTTAACCTCAAAATTCTGAAGTAAACCTGCTAATTCCTTATTTTCCCACTGACACAGCAATCACAAGCTACAGAGATCAGGAAGCGAGTATTTTCAGGACTATCCCTCAGCCAGCAAGAATGCTGGCTCCCCTTTTACTTCTACCTGATCAGAAAGAGTGACGTGATGCAGTGAGCCACCTTGGGGTGTCTTCTGAATTCAGACTTGTAAGCATAAGGGACTTACAGAGGCAGAGAAAGAAAGCACAAATGTGCACTTGAACCTTCCTCCCAGAGAGATTTCAATGGTTTCCAGAGTAAAGAATCTGCAAAGAAATATTCAGAGCTGTTGGTTGTGTTTTCTGGATATCAGGAGCAGGGAAGATTATTCTGGGAGTGGATAGGAAGAGAGAGGAGAGAAAGGAAGGAGAGAGGAAGGGGGCAAGAGGAGAGAAAGAGGGAGGGAATTGTAGTGAAAATGCTTGTGGGGTAGAAGACTGAGGCTTCTCTGTCCCTCTGCCTGTACCTTACCCTACTGCTTAAGACTTCCTTATGCATGAGTGACTGTCCCTGACTTGACAACAGCTTCCCACCAGGTCATGAAGTGAAGCTTCCAGGGTGCTCTGCTTGGAAATATCTCATCCTATGAATGATGCTGTAGCAGGCTGCAGAGAGCCGGCCAGGGAAGGATGGGGCAGGAAGTGAATGAACATAAGAGAGAGCCGACAAGGGCGTAGGGCAGCAAGGGAAAATGAGAGATTGTTCGCTCAGGGGCTGGCTGTGCCAGTGAAAACCGTCTCATGCGTCTAATGCACAAGGGCAGAAACCTCCAAGCCTTTGGAATTAGCTTACTAGAAATCAGGTCTGTTGTTAATGTGCTTCGTCCGGCGTGATAGGGGAATGCGATAGTCTCTGGCACTGCACAGGGACACTTCACTGGAGGCTACGAGGAGAGTGAGCCCACCATGTGTCTAGCCCAAGAACTAGCTGACTTACCACAAGGCAAGAAGCAATCATCCAGTCTCACTTATGTGGAGCACATTAGGGTATCTATATGTGGTACCCATGTCTCTTCAAAGTATTGAAGTATGGTGCCATACCAGACGGCACTGGACAAGCAAAGAGATTGTCTCTGAATGAAGCAAAGGGGTAGAAATTGCAACAGCACTGCAGGGGTGTCCTGAGCAGTGGGTTTCTGGCGGGCAAAGTAGGGATGAGGCGGTAAGAAGCTGGCAGCTTTTGAGTGCAGTGGAGTGACAGCGCCATTCATTGTCCCCAGGTTGAGTTCCGCTTAATTCACAGAGCACAGTGACTTAAGAGTTCTCCTCTTCCACATGTTTCCTGTGAGAGAGGAGGCCATTGGTTGCTAGGGTTACCGTCTAAATGTGAACTCCACTGACACGGCATCTCTTAATAAGGGCAAGTCCTTTATGTATTTTTGATAGTGCGCTGGTGACAAAATCCTTTTCAGTTTAGCGGCGTAATACCACAAGAGTGAATTGTCAATGACAACAACATCGGTGTACTCTCTTGACTTCAGGGATTAAGTGAACAGCAGCCACTG
>LOEQ01002090.1:93579-104242 GCA_001685075.1 Bramus lutescens | reverse complement strand
CCAGGCTGCCTTAAAAACAGCAGCTGAATTAAAGGCCCTTACCCGAGGGGAAGGAAGCCTTCCTTCCCCAGCAGGGAGATCCTAAGATTAAGGCTCAGCCTGACCTTCCTGCTTCATCTCTGCGGAAATACAGACACGTTTCCTAAATGGCAAGACTTTACAGAATCATAATGAGCAAGGACCAGGGTGCCGAGGCGCGCTAAATTTCCATCTTCATTCCTGGCGCCCGCATAGGAGGAAATAAAGGAGGCCTCTATTATTTGTTATCAAAAGAGAGCAGCCCTCCTTCCCCCTTGTTTCTTTTGTGCGGAGACACAATTATCTGTAGAACAAGTTCATTCTTCAGCTATCTAGATTGCCTTTCTGCACGCCGAGTTCGTGGGTTATTACCGCTTAGGGGATGCCAACGGTGTCATGGGGCGGCTTCGATGTTGAGGGTGATATGTATTAGTAAAGAATTTGCACTGGGGAAACAGCCCAAGCTCCAGGGAATTCAAAACAAAAATAAAGCCGCACAGACCAATCTGTTTCATCATTAATGAGGATAAAATAAGCTCTCGGGGTTTTTCCTGGTAGGTTCTTTGATGTTCCATTAAGTCATAATTACTTAAATTACAAAATGCGCTGGTAGCCTATGCAATCTAAAGACTTTTCTCCTTTAAATCACTATGTGTAGGAGTTAAACAATTTCTAACAAATTGGAGAATCTATATCCATTGCATCGTTGTATTGTTATTTGCATATTAAAATTTAAAAATTAATAAAAAGTGAGACTTTATGTTACCAACACCCTCCATTTGAATGTGTTTGCGTATGGAGAGTGGAGCCTAGTTTCCTTGTGACGTCTATGAAAGATCAAAAATGTTCACCAAATTCCCAGAGAATCTGCAAAAAATGTTTTTAAGGCAGAAATCGGAGAGTTTCATCTATTGCGTTTATAAGATTAATGATGACCATGAGTGATGCTATCAGTCTCGGTGAATATGCGCTCACCGAACAGAAGAAGGCGATTTTCTGAAGGGCAGCAGTACGGTTAGAAAGGAGATTCACACAGTTTGTGTAGGGTCAGTTACCTCATCTCAAACAGCACCTAATGCCGGCTCAGGGCAGTGTTCCTGCAAAATGGGAGCATGTCTCCAATAAAAAGTCACCCGTGTCTGCGAAGGGAAGGAATGCATTACCCCACATCGCTTTTCCAGACCAAACGGAACGTGTTTGTACTTTGCAACTGTAAGCATGAAGCGGGGGCGCGAGGGTGGTGGTGGTGGTGGGAGCCGGAGAAAAATTGGAATTTTGAATTAAAATGCAAACAAAACCCAGTAACGCATTTATTTCAAAACTAAGGATATGCTGCCCTCTGCTGGCAAAGACAAATATAGACATGCGCTAATGCTCTATGTGGGCACAGCAAAACCTGTTTGGTCTTTTTTTTAAATTTTAATTTCAGAAGAATTGCCTGGACAGTTATTCTTATAGTATTTACCCAGTGTTTAATCCTCCAACCTACCTTCTGATGCAGTGGACTAAATCCACACAGCCTATATTTGTCTGTTTGGTGTTCACACTATCATGAATTCAATTCTCCTGCGTCTTCCCTCAGCATCTTCCTCTTCTACCTGCTTCAGCGCCTTTGGAATGATAACGGGTGAATACAGTTTATAGCCTTCTTGGTAAGATAAAGTGGAGCAATCTCTACATTTCAGGAATTTGCTGGTTTTAAAAGAAGGTAATTCATTTACAGAAGTTGGAGTAAATTTTAACTGAAACTAAAGACAAAATTGGAACCAACTGAGGAAGAGAACCATGAAGAATAAAATGGAAATATGGAACTGTCTTCCTCTATGGCACCTGCCTTCCCTTCTCCTTGGCGAACCAACTTGGTCATTCATGCAAGATGCGGAGGACCACTGTGCGATCTCTCCTTCACCAACAATCACCACGTGTATTCTTTGAAAATTTTTTTTGAGTAATTGTACTTATTTGTATGTAAATTTTGAGTTTTCTCTTGGTCCACAATGGAAATATTTTTATCCAATCTATTATTTGTATTTTAGTATTATGTTTGCAACACTTTAAAAGCTGTGTCCTTTGCAAAATTTAAATTTTCTTTTTGAGTCTCAGCATGTAGCATAGGCTAGTCTTGAACTCATAGTCCCACGTAAGTGCTGAGATTATAGACACGAATCATTCCACTTCGCTTTAGATTTCATTACTATTAAAACTGAGTTTTTCTTTTGTGTCTTTTAAGCGTGTCCCAGCTAGTCATTGGTGTATGCTTTTAATCCCAGGACTTGGGAGGCAGACGCAGTCAGATGTCTGCATCTGAGACCAGCCTGGGCTACAGAGCGAGTTTCAGGACAGTTAGGGCTACACGGAGAAACCCTTTCTCAAAAAAATAAAATCGAACCGAAACCCAAAAAGAATGTCCCCATCTCCAGCAAACATTTTCAGTCTAAATCTTTTTAATTCTTTGTTTTGTTCATTCTGCTGCCGCGGCTCCATTCTCGGCTCTCTGGAGACCTCTCCCCACGGGTGCTGCAGACTCAATTCACAGCGCTATTTTTTAGGTGAAATTAAAAACGCAACAAACAGAAATTCTCAAGGAGTAAACTTTCAGGTTCACATTGAGTGCAATATTAAACAATAATTTTGTTGGTAGAGAGATTGTTTTCCTTGAACCAAATACTTGATCAGGATATATGTATATATAATATATATGTATAATATATATATATATATAGCCATCAGAATTTCATAACAGGTAAGACATTAATAATATTGTTTTATTTTACATTTTCAGTAACCATGTACTATTCATGTTTCGTTTGAACATTTTGCCTTCTCTGCATTTGAGCCTTCAGACTCTGCTTAAATTAAAACTTGGTGTGTCCCATAATTCCGTGCGACATTCATGATGGGTCATCATGATAAGGCAGCATGTTTGTCCCTGGAATATCTCCGATTTACTAATAAAATTATAGGTGTGCACTGTGCCGGATGAATCATAGAAGAGACAGATCAAAGAATTACGTTTTGTAAGAACGAATAAGAACTCTTCTTGATGCAGCCAGTGAATCTCGTTAGCTGGTTTCTACCAGCATCCAGTGTTAACGATGACTCTAGCGGGAGTAAAAGTAGCCATTACCAAAGACGCAGGGACAGCCTGTTGTCCATGGCTACACTGACAATTTAGGGCTGCTGGGTTCTCAAGAAGTGTTCTGGAATAACCGGAGACTTCATTCCAAAGGCGGGACTGGCAAGCGGAAGAGTTTAGTGGTGAGCACAGAGGTTGTAGCTGGCAGGGACCTGTGGCCACTGACCTCTCGACAGGTGACCCTGCTGCTGTCTCTGTCCTGGGGAGACAGTGTGCCTCTGATGTGAGTCTCTGAAAGCGCACTCTAGGCACTCTTAGATAACCTCATTCTTACACAAAGCGTTGCCTTTGCTAGAAGAATGAGAGGAATCCTTCAGTTAACTCAAAGGGGTGTCGTGGAAGGAGAGAAGCTAGAAAGGGGCGTGACGAGCCTGCCCTTAGTTGCAAACTTGTGCCTTTGTTTACCCTTTCTATGCACTTCCAGCAGTAAAGCATCTTCACACAGACTCTGATCCTCAAAGGCTGAGTGCACGGCTGGGTTAATACCAGAGAGGTGACTTTGGCAAGGTCACGCTGAATCTGGCTCACTGGCTAAGGAGGGTTGGTTCAGTGGTGACTGACTAAACAAAGGGACACAGGAAGGGAGTGAGCGAGCCACGCTGAAAATCCTCTCAGCACAGATGTGAAAGCAAAAGCAGTAGTTCCCATGATCATTCCCAGCTGTGATTTCTAAATATTTCCCTCCGCTTGTTTCTGTTTTCTTATTTTAGCATTTTAAACATTTCACCTCCTCGGCGCTTTGGTTTATCTCTTTTGGTTAAAGCTCACAAAGGCCTATTTGCTGCATACAGCGTCTCAAGTCTGCCATCTAGTGGAATGAAACGGTCAGGACGGTTTTCTCCGGCGATCATTTCAGAAGTCGTCGAGGAGGGCTGCTTTGGGTAGAAATGGCTTCTTTCATCAGACTTCAAAGATGCATGGTCTTCAGTTTGCGAGACTTGAGGACTGCAACTAGAAATTTCATTTAATTGTCTCAAATGGCTTCTAGATGAACCACTATGTTTGCTGCGGTTATTATTTTGAACTTTGCAGAGCTCTTGAAAGGCGGGTTGGGCCAAACTAGTTCTTTCTGTGGCAGTGTGATAATGGAAGAGACAGAGGGAGGGAGAGAGGCGGAGGTTAAGAGCAGGGAGCTTCTCAGGGTCACAGGGAGGTCACAGGGAGGTCACAGGGCCCTTTTATCCTGTGATTAGGAAGTCCCCAAAGACGTATTATTAAGTTCCTGTATTAGAAGTGGTTGAGCTGTGGTGAATGCTCTTTGCAAGCAAAGAGAACTCAGAGCTGTTACTGCAGGATGACATGGCGTGGTTTATATCATGTCTTCGTATTTTTCTGCATAGCTGGATATACTACTAAATTGATATTGTTTTTTAAATCTTAGTTTTTATTTTAAATTGCGTAGCCTGATTATGAAGATTATATAAGTTTGTTATAATTAGAAACAAATAAGAGATATTTAAAGGATTGCCTAATCAGCTACAATTGATCTCCAGAAACAATTCCTTTAGAAACATCTAATTTTTTTAGTTTTTGAAGTTATAATACAATTACCATATTTTCCCCCTTCCCTTTCCTCCCTGCAACCCCTGCCATGTATTTTCCTTTGCTAATTCTTTGCCTTTCACATCACGCTTCTCGATCCCGTTCATTTCCCCGTCCCTTCATATCTGCCCTCTGCCCTGGAGCTCCTCGCCCAAGATAAAATAAAATAAATTTTAAGAAGAAAAAAGAAATAAGGGGAAAAATCTTCCCATGGAAGCTGCAGCACGACCCAGTGAGTCATACAGGAAACCCGTATGTTCACATAGCTTTACCTGCAAGGGTTCATTGCAAGGAGCCACTGGCTCTCTCTTGAGGCCACTACCAATGCTGGGCCCTCACTGGGATTCCTCTTGATAATCCTGCTGTTGCCCTGTGTCTTGGAGATCCCGCTGCCTAAGGTCTGCACAAGCAGCTACTTCCCATGTACCAGCAGATCACAGATGAAGCAGATGTTGAGGTGGGCCAGCTCATAAGCCTGGTTCTGGACCTGGGTAGTTGCAGCGTTGGTCTCCCCAGTCCTCACAACCAGGGTGAGCTCTCCAGCACCGCACTTGCTAGTTCACCTCTTGCCCCAAAGAGCAAGGGGCGGGGCCGTTCTCCTGTTTTCACGTGGTACCATTTTCTTATGTGAGATTCCCTCTTCTCAATTGACTTCATGCTGTGTTAAGTTGACATAAACTATCCAGAAAACACTTGCTCTCTCTCAAATTCATAACTTTCTTTAAAAAATTGTTCTTACGTACATATGTGGATCTGTAGGCAGCAGGTATAAAGAGAGACACTGGACCTGGCTTGGACTTTTGAAACCTTAAAGCATCAAAGCACCACCCCCTCCCTGTCCAGCGACACACCTCCTCCAACAAGTTCATATCTATTCCAATTAGGGTTAGTCTCCTAGTCTTCTCAAACAGTTTTTCAACAGGGGACTAAGCATGCAAATACTCTCATCCAAACCACCTCCCTGACACACACAGGCTTAATACACAAATTTATCTTGCTGGGTCCCTTTATTGTTTCCTCTATGTCTATGATCTTAGTGTTGACTACTTGGTATTAGATAACCGACTGGAGAGGCTGCCACCGTGAGCATGGCNGAGCATGGCTGCCAAAACAAAATTTGAACAATGATGATACTAAAAAGGTGCTAACACGGGAGGGGAAGGTTGTGTGGCCTCAAAACCAGACAAAGAATTATGGGCAACTGGGGAATATACCAAGAGCAGGAGACCAGGTCCCAAGTCCTTTTTGGTGTATCTGCTCTTAGAGTTTAATATCTTTGTAATGTAAAGCACTTACGATTTTAACTTGACAGAATTTTGATCAGTGCAATTCTACTTTTATAGTTACAAGATGAATATTACCCCCATATGACTCAGGAGCACAAATTTCAATGGTAGTTAAACACTGTAAATATATATATGTATATATATATATGTAAGCTTCCTTATATATGCATGTATGTGTGTGTGTGTGTGTGTGTAAGCCGCCCTAACTGTTAAAAGTGTAGGGTTTTTTTTTTCAAATATTTTCTAGCAAATATTGTCACCTTGATCTTGTGAGATGCCCTCAATTGGTAAGAGTAGCTTATTTACTGAGGGCAAATTGCTTTGACGTTCAAGTCTATCAAGTACTTTGTTTTAATTGACAAAGTTGCCTTATATGAACTTGGAATGATTGACTGTGTTCAGGCTGTCGTGGTGTGGCAAGGTCGTTTTGCCCTCCTCCTTGGCAACACGGTCATTTCCATTCGGCTGAGTGAACATGCAAAGACCATCTCATGGGACGGTAGGCTGTGTGTCTCTTCTTACTAAGTGACTTTGTGTTTACTAGAAATTGCTTTCCTTGTGTCATTATTTGAACATCTTTTTCTCGTGGCACTGCTCTGTGTTGACTTATTAGGGCTGTTTAGAGCGTCAGTCCCATTAGTGATTCCTCACAGTCTCTTCCGCCGCCCCTGTTCCCAGCTTGCTCTATTGCTTTGTTTGGTTTGTGACTTTTAAGTTTTCTGTGGGGTAAGAGGCACTGGTGTTTGCTTTTCTCTCTGGTTTCAGCTTTCATGTTCAGAAATAGCCCTTTCATTCTCCGCTTCATCAGGGCCCTTTGCTTATGCTCTTCTGTTTCCATTCCGTAGAGGCCGCACCTTTTCCTACCTCTCTGAAAGCATCCTTCAGAAATGAAAATCAGGGTTTGTTCTTTCAGTAAATTGCTTCCTAGTGTAATTTTACACCTAGCCTTGAGAAAAGGGAAACAGAATTGTGTACAGATGATAACTAGTGAAAACCTTCCAGTTGTAGAAGTCATTATTAGTTTATTTCTAGCATTATGAAAGCTTTTATCTGTATCGTTATATTTTTAGGACTTTCTAATGCGACACTTGGAGATAGTAGAGGGTACATTCCTTGATAGAGCCATCTTAAGCCATGTACCTGTTTATGTCTTTGATCCTGTGAACACTAAGAGGTAGGGAGAAGAGAGAGAAGGCTGGAATTGCAGAAATCAAGATGAAAGGAAAAGCTGTTGTCTGATCCTGACGCAGGGAGCCTGGTGTCCCTAGGGAAATCAGGGATTAGCTTAGTTTTTTAGGCAGCTCAGCTGTGGGTATTGAACCAAAGAAGCTTTGTGAGTCTCAGTGACTGGGCGTTTGGTTGTAGAAATATTTCTCTTGGGCTAGGAAGACGGCTTGGAGGAGGTGGTGGAAAGCATTTGCTGAGCAAGTGGGAGGACCTTAGTTCAAATCCCAGAGCTCACATAACACTGACAGTGGTAGTAATCTTGTTGTAATCCCAGCACTCTGATGGGAAAATGGGGGCAGAGGCAGGAGAGTCCCTAGAGGCCTCTAGACCAGCTAGCATGCTGCACAGAAAAGCAAAACAAAGCACGAGACCTTATCTCCAACAAGGTAGAAGATGAGGACCACTAGTGACCTCCAATGTGTGCCATGGCACATGTATTCTCACATTGGCAGCTGCAGGTATACACACAAATAAATAAATTGCCCTGAAGTTAATAAAACATGCTGTCTCATTTTCCTTCCACCTATCCTTGTTAAATGACAGATAAATAAAATAGAGAAGTATGAGGTTTCAAGCTCATGTCCATAGGTGACGTGAACCAGCCCAGCCAGAGTCTGTTCTGTACTATAGCCACACTTTCCTGTTCTCAGCGAGAGTTCATTTGAGGTCTGTTAATTACACCACTCAGAGTTGAATTCCTCCGCGAGGAATAATTGTAGCTGCTATTGGACAAATGTTTTATTTATCGTTTGAATCGACCATCCAACTATTTCCGGAAGTTTGGAACCCTTAAGTGAGATTTGTGTTTCTTGCAGCCAGAGATTAATAATGTCTGTCCTTGGACAAAGCTGGAAATTATGGTTATAAATTTTCTCCTTCTTGTTAATGTACAAAATAGAAAACTCTGTTTTCCCATGTTCTCCCACTGCTCTGCTTTAACCTTCCTGGACTTTTAGGTTCCCAGTGTTTTGCTTTGTGTCTTCTACAGTCTCTCAGGAGAAGCAAACCGGGGTTCAGAGTCCTAATTGAAAATCAGTTTTCTTCTCTCACTTTCACACAGGTATTATTTCAACAGTAGCGAAAGGTGCGTAGACAGTTAATGTGCTTAGCCTTGTATTTAACAAATGTTAATTAATATTTTCTTGTTTTGTTTGAGACCTTTTAGTAACTGAGTTGTCTTGCTAGCCCAGTTGTAGATTCTTTTTGTAGCCTGCCCATAACATTGTAACTGACAGAAACAGGGTCCACAGCTAAGGTTTTCTGAGGCTGAGGTCTTACCTTGTTCTTGTCGGTCAAGCTCAGAGGTCTCCTGCTGATTCTTAAATTCATTAGAGCTGTACCCAGAGCAGGTTCCCCATTTGCTGGTCGCGCTCCATATATCTCCAGCTCCTAGAGCTTTGACAAAAGCAGCATGGCAAGTTATTCCAAAGACCCCAAATGGGTCCGCTTGCTTCTCATTTAAGTTTATTTGGACATTTGCCTGTCAGGGTTGCTAGGCGGAACAGGCTTGGCAAGTTTATCTTCAAAACCATTTAGAGTAATTTGTGATGGAGATTGGAGGCACTTCAGTTGCCCGACAGCTGCTCTATAGTCAATCATGATGACAGAGGTAAATTAATCCTCTGACTTGCTCTCTTGAGAAACGTCTATCCAAACAATCTTATCCAAGAGAAATGCAACTGTGCTCAGTAATATTAAATAGAACTGAAAAGTGTCTTTTATTTTTAATTTCTAGATGTGCCAAAGCTGTGGGTAGACTCTTCATTTGATGGCTGACCTCAGCTAGTGATGCTGAAGCACCCTGCTAGGATTGTGTGATGAGTTAGAAGCATGTCTACGTCTGATGCCTGGGGAGAATGTAGGGCTGTCTAGGGGCTGTAGGTTGTTAAAAATGCTTTTGGTGTCTTATGAGCAGAGACGAAATTTGTGGAAACATAGGTAGCTCAGACAGGGCAAGGCTGTTTAAAGCAGTGGATTCCACTATGAGAGTGAGCACATTTTTGTAATGCTTTGGTATTATCCCAGGAAGCAAGGGGAAGATCAAATATCTAATTTTGACTGACCCAAAGTTTAAAAGTATATGATTTAGATATTTGGGGGGATGACTTTCCACTGTTCTTAGAAAACTTGAAAATTTTTTTTGCAAGTCTAAGAAGCAAAGGTTGAGTATTCTAGCTTTGTTAATAGTTTTACCCTGTTCTATTTCTTATTAGGTAGACGGCATACACATCTACTTCTTAAAGAGGATGTTCTAGCTTAAATTGCAGTTATCTCCAACACCCACCCACATCACCCTTTCTATTTCTCTCTGGCTTTGTGTAAAGAGAGAAATATATAACATTCAATGCACCATGTTAATTCCAGGGAAATGTCTCAAAGAACACCAGACTGGTGTGTTTCTCCTTGGGATTCTAGTTACAATCAGGGCCAAACAGACAGATCATTGTTCCCTTGTGTCTCCACACAGCCATCTGATTTTTAGTGTTATTCTTTAATTAATTAAAAATAGTTATGTGTGTATGTGTATGTATATGTGTGTGTATGTGTGTGCATGTATATGTGTGTATGTGTATATGTTTATGTATGTGTGTGCATGTATATGTGTGTATGTGTATATGTTTATGTGTGTATATGTGTGTATGTGTGTGTAAGTGTGTGTATGTGTGTGTATGTATATGTGTTTATGTGTGTGTGCATAAATTTATGCCACATGAGTGCAGGCTGCCACAGAGGCCAGGAGAGGATGCTAGGTCACCTATAGTTGACCTCTAAGTGGTCCAATGTGAGTACTGTGAACCAAACTCGGGTCCCTTGGAAAAGGAACATGTACACTAAAGCCCTGAGCCAGCTCTCTAGCCCTGAGTTTGATCTTTTTATCTCAACATTTATGTTTCTGGACAGGAGGCAACAGGCTCCATTTCCCATGAGGAAAGTGGCGATGTGCTTTGTTTAAATCCTTATGGCTAGTTAGTGAGAAAACTGGGAGTCTCACACGGAGATCAGCCTTATAAGCAACAACCCAGAAGGAGTTATCCCACACCTGGCTCTAGAGCAGTTGCTTCTGTTTTCAATAGCTTCTGGCTTCAAAGGAGCGTGCTTTCCAGCAAGCAGGGCATCAACCTCCATTTAAAAAAGTTTGGCTATAAGATTTTAAGTTTCATGTGTGTTCGTCTTCTTAT
Source organism: Bramus lutescens (assembly GCA_001685075.1). Lineage (NCBI taxonomy): Eukaryota > Metazoa > Chordata > Mammalia > Rodentia > Cricetidae > Bramus > Bramus lutescens. The sequence continues at coordinate 93,854 of LOEQ01002090.1, read as the reverse complement.
TTTGATTAACCATCCCTACCTTTCCCTGTCTTGCCCCACACTTGAGCATTTATTATCCCCACCCCACCGTTTCCACATTTCCACCCTCTCTACATTCAGATTGTCTGTGACCTACTACCCTCCATCCTAAAGGCCTCTTTCTACACTTCTGGCCAATACAGGATAAATAATTTCAATACAGAAAGGTAGAGACTCATAGCTTGGATCCACATTGCAGAAGAACCTTTGGGGCTTGCTCCTTGTGCCCACTTTACCACACTGATATATATATATAT
>LOEQ01002090.1:69063-88031 GCA_001685075.1 Bramus lutescens | reverse complement strand
CTCTGTCTCTCTCTCTGTCTCTCTCTGTCTCTCTCTCTGTCTCTCTCTCTGTCTATCTCTCTCTCCCTCTTTCTCTTCATTGTTTTAGTCAGCATGTGTCTTATTCCTGTTGCTATTTAAGTGTAAGTTTTACTGTTCGTTAGTGGAGAAAAACTCTGGGTGATAAATTGAGTGCTATTTGGCACATCTTCTCAGCCACTTCTACTCCAGTGTTAATTAATCTCTAGAACTTTAAGTCTTTCTTGATAGATCTTATTTTATAACCCTTTAATTTGGAGTGAGAGCAGCTAATTATATTCTCATCTAATTGCTCTTTTTTTCCCTCTGTCTTAAATTATTTTTTACTTTGAAATTTCTGTACTTCAGTAACTTGGGCATAAATTGTCTTACTGTAAGTACTTGCTTTTTTATCCAGTTTCAACCTGCTACCCTGTGCCCAAATCACATGGTATCACATGATAATTAAATCAACAGTGGGCAGTGTGTGGTGTCACATGATGTAATACCAGCACTTTGGAAACTGAAGCAGGAGACTCACACTTCCAAAGATAACCTGGATAGCACGCTCTGTTTTCCAAAATCATTCTACAGGAAAAGAAAGGAAGAAAGGAAAGAAAGAAGGAAGAAAGAAAGGAAGGGAGGGAGGGAGGGAGGGAGGGTGGAAAGGAAGGAAAAAGAAAGAAAGGAAAAGTCAAGATGTGACCATAATAACCACTACGGAGGCATTATCTTACTCTTCTCACACCTGCCGTTCCCTCGTTTGTTTCTTTCTCATTTTATCTTTCCCAGATTAGTATACTAGTTTCCAGTTTCCTGGGCTGGCATATCATTCCAGCTTGTAGTTTTTTTAAGTTCAAACTCTACATTATAACATTTATGTTCCTTTAAGCAATATGAATATTTCTCCATTTAACAGAATCTTAGACCAATAGTAATGCTTGTAAATCTTATTAAATGTATGCATATCATCTCATTTGTAATTTTGTTAGAAGAGATGAAGGGGTCTCATTCTTTTCTGCTTTTGTAGGATCGGAACCATACATGGTACAAAGAGGTAAGGGTCTTGCTATTAGGAGGAGAATGTATATAAACCCCACCCTCTTTCTGTCTAAGTTTCCTCTTACCTTACATTATACTATGGGGCCACACTAAAGTCTGTTTTTATCATGTCTACTATTTAGTATCTTGGGCATTTTCACTGATTCTTATTATAAACCCTTCACACACCAGCAGTCTTCAGTAGTAGCAGCTTACAGAGCCAAACTCTATGTGTCTGCTCACTTTCCTGATTCATCATTAAAGTATACGCTTTCCTTTTCTTCTTCTTCCCATCTCTTTTCTCAGCATCTGTCCCCTAGTCTGTAGGGATTCCCCTCCACTCTTCCTTTAAAGGTCTTTCTATATCATGTAGTGAACTCCCTGTCACCTTAACTCAAAAGACATGGCTTTTTCTTTCCCCTGTCTTCTTCTTTCAGGAGGCAGTCAATATTTATAGTTTGCCACCATGGATTTTTTCTTCACATTCTGATAAAACTGTCCTTGAGTTTTTTTTTTTTAAATCTTCATTACCATCATGTTGCAAATACTCATGATTTTCCTAGTATGAATTCAACATATTTCTTGGAACTTGCCTTTACAGTTTCACATATATTTCCAAGCGCTATTTGTGATGCTGCAATCAGGCTAGCAAAACTGACCAATGCTGAACTATTTCTCAGAATTGCTAACATGGATGTATATGGTTATTCATATTTTAAGTCTCTTTACATGTACTACTACATTTACATACTTGTAAATAGACTAAGACTAATGTGTGTTTAAAGGAGACAGAGTGTTCTATAGTGTTAGAGGGCTGGGGTGATCCCGACCCTGGAGCTTTGCCCATCTCAGCACAGTCATTCTCCAGGGAGTTTCCAATAGGAGCAGTATCACACTGCACGTCTCAAAGGAGAGGTGGGGGTGCTTCCCCATTGATCAACTCACCTTCGATGTTTGGCAGAATTCTCTACTCCCCTTCTGACTATGCAAGTTTCTTATGCACAAACCATGTTTCCTCTCGCTTTTGCATACATGTTTCCTGTCTGTTTCTTAGTGTGTCCTTCAGCTCCCTCCACCCCCCGAAACATATTCCTTTCAGGTGTCCTCTCTTTCTCCACATGCTGGCATTAGTTACTGCCATTGTCATACTTTACTTTTGTTACTTGCCTTTTCACCAGTCAGCACACCACTGCATTTCTTTCTGCCTTCATTGATTGTCTAATTCCCACTATTAGAATGTATGCTCCATGAAAGCAAGTTTCATCTATTTGTTTTTTTCCTGCCACGTATTCAAAGTTTGAATTTCCTGGCACTTATTAGGCTCAATTATTATTTATAATGAATGACAGGGTAGAGGGATATGCATTACATCCCACTGCCCATGTCTAATAAATTTACACTGCATTTACTATTTTGTTTGAGTTTTTTGACATCTCATCAACCGAGTGGTTTTCTATCAAGTGCTTATATTTAATTCTCTGCAATCCCTTCCATGCTGTAGTATAAAAAATTTACGCATGGCTATCATATTAGTGATCAGTTGGGGAATGTTAGAGCTAATTCCTTTTCATCTGGTAAATATCACCCTAACTTCTCCTGTACTAGACATTAGGCCCTCATTAATTTTCAATTTCCTCTAAATAGTTCTGGATGGAAGACAAAAGCATCTCCTCTTGCTCTTTGCAGCCAAGTTATAATAGAGTGAGTGTGAGATACATAGATAAGCATTTATTTCACTTTTCCTCTAAAGGCTCGGTGCCCATTTTCAGACCCCTTTCCAGCCCTTTTTATTAGCTTCAAACATTGAGAATGGTTCTATAATCAGGAAGACAATTATCGGGAATCCCTGTGTCCATGTTGGGGCTTTCCTGAGTCCAGAAGTTGTTCTTTATTGGGTATGCCCTGACCATTACAGACAGAAAGAGTCCCCTTTCTCAGCTGCTCTCCCTAATGTACAGAAGCCTTCTTTCTCAGTTCATTAAGTTTAACCTCAGGCTATTGCTATTTTACCAGATACCTCCTCTTTGTCGTTGCTATTCTTTGGACACGTCCAAAGTTGGATCTTGCATTAGCAACATTAAGCCAGGAAGTTTTCATTTTTTTAAAGTCACTTTGTGAGAGAGGGATTTAGGTTGAAAAGGTTTCTTTCTCCAAAGACAGATAGCTAACATTTTTCCTTTTATTTATATATATCATTGCTTTTAAAGCCAGCTTTACAGGTGCAGGAGTTGGAGGAAATAATTTTAAATTTCATCCTCTGTCAAAACTCTTGAGTCAATTTCAAATCAATGGTTGATCTATTTAGAATAATTAACTTGGGCTCTGGATGTAGTTTGGGCATAGATAATCTCAAAATTGATTGCCTAATATGTGCAAGGTCATTTGTTGCATCCCCAGCACCACACAATTAAATTAGTGTATACAAAATCATATAAATAGATAAATGATTGATTAAAAACTAAATGGGTTCATGGTCATTAACAAAGCATAATTAATATATTTTTAATGTGTGTGATTTCCCACTAATCATTGATCCTTCTGACGGAGACAGAAGTTAAATGTATGTACAAGATCTTGTGTTACTCATTTACCACAATTCAGCATTTAATTATGTCTGCCTATTGCTGAGTTTTTAGAATTCTGTAGCTATAAACTTGTTCCAATAAGTATCACTCTAGCATTAACACTGTGTGGATGCTTTACAATAGCCATTCATTTACCTATCATCTCCTTCACACATGCACACACACATACATAATACAGAAACACAAATATATTGTGTTATCCTGATAACATATTTCTTCTATCTCATAAATATGTGTGTGTATATATACATAAACATATTTCTATGTATTAGAATAAATTCTGATAACTGCAATTATTAGGTCAAAGTTTCAATTAACAAAGTGTTGACATTGCTTTTTCTTGACTTATATTTAATTGCTAATTAAAGTGAAACTTTAAAATACTTCTTTATCTTTGCAAGGTAATAGACTGGAAATTTATTTTCTAATCTATTGGGTCATCTCCTCAGTACATCAGTTGATTTTGTTTCCTATTCTTACCAGATCTGGCAAGACATGCAGGTTCCAGTGCTCGCAGGGGTAGGTATTGCTCTTATTAATTCCATACCAACAGTCTTTCCCTCCACACGGCATTACACTCAAAGACAGATATTGTATCAAGCTGTTGCTTCTTCTCCTTTGAATGTGAGTTCCATAATTGCATTTAACTGCTTCTGACTAGGAGTTATTTTTGAAAGCCACATGATACCTAGATTGAAGAGGATTCTACCAAAGACTTCTTTAGTTTTTATTGCTGAACAAATCTTTCAATAATTATTTTTTTCCAGATCTGTCATCTGTCTCTTCCTTTATAAATTATTATGGGGAAATTTTTTAATTTTATTTTCCTGTAATCCCTCAGCCTGTCCAAATGCATGCTGAAGAGTCTTTTCTAGGAGCACCAGAAGCCATCAGTGCTTAATCTTTGTGTGAATGTAATTTTTCAAGCCACGTCCCACAGAAGCATGAAATTATCACCAGGATAAAGGGGGTGGAATTCTTTGGTGAAGAAACAGTACAATGTTATAAATGTTGGGAAAAAGAACGCTGTTGGCAATTATGAACACATAGCCCTTTCTTAAAGAGAACTCGTGAAATGAGCAGTGACCCATGAGCTGTCTGTAGAGCAGCCGAGGGGGTCACTGGGGATGTGGTTGACAGGATTTTCTGTCAACTCACTGTGTTTACAGAAAACAGATGTGGGCCCTCACTGTTCCTCAACATGTGTGCTTTGTCTTCCATACCACCCTCCGGAATAACCAGCTGACTTTCAGTTTGAAATTCGTTTTACTTCTCAGGGAAGTCACATCAGTACTCACATTGCTTTCTCTGTGGAATGGACTTATTCCTTAGTTTATTAGTGTGTTTCATGGTTGCTTTATACTTCCAAAGCAATATTTGAAGGTTTGGGAATCACTTTGATTGTCCCATTGCTTTGTTTTGCTCTTGTTTTTCTACTGTTTTTTTGCACTGAAACAAATAGCACATAATTTAATCATTACTGACTCAAAAATGAATTAGTTTATCACTGAATAGAACAATTAGAGTTCGTTTATAGTTTGGAATACAGGCTTTGCTTTTTAAATTTCAATTGTCCCTTTCCTCATTTTCCAGTATTCTGAGATCTCTGACACAGCCACGTGGGATTAGATGTGTGTCTGAGTTAAATAAACCCCAGGGAAAGTACAATGGAACTCCCCATACAGACTTTGCTCTCACTGTGTTTTCAAATCAATGACACTGCCCACCTAGCTCTTCGATGCTATTTAGTGGCAGCCTATATTCTGTTTATACCACATGTTATGTTTGTGTAACATTCCTTAGGCAAACAGAAGTGCATAATAAAGAGTGTTCTCAACAGTAGAGTGTCAAAATTTGGAACTTTGGAGTTTTCTGGTTTCTAAATCCCTGCAACCTCTGTGTGGAACACCTTACAGTTTTGGATGACTTCATCAGTCTCCTATGCCTAGGCTCCACCTTATTACTTGCTCTTATGTTTGTGCTCAGTTACATGCTATCCATGACTTTGCAGCTCATTAATTAAGTTCATTAATTAGGCATTCATTAATTGATTATTCTTACTGTGTGTTGAGCATTATTCCAAGAAGGGATAAAGGGATAAACAGATTAGTTTCTCTCCCATGTGTAGAAATGGAGGTGGTGGCATCAGCAAGCAAAATAAAAAGAAAATAAGGAGATAAAGGAAATTTCAAAACCATTGATTAAAGTGAAATAAAGAGAGTGTGAGGATAGAGTGATTGAGGTCATCATGGCGTGCTTCCCAGAAGAGGTGGCATCCGACTGGAGACCCCAAAGGAAGCAAGGGGCTGCTGTATAAAGAGAAGAATTCTAGGTAGAGGTGATGATTCTTGTGATGTTTTTGACTTGCCCTGGTTCCTACATTCCCCTGACTTCTCTTCGGCAGGATTCTCTGAACTTGGGCTAATGTTTGACTGTGGGCCTCTGCATCTTTTTCCATCAGTCACTAGATGAATGCTTTCTAACAGTAGGGGTGGTCATCAGTTTGAATACAGGAGATGACCAGTTCTGGCTATGTATTCACTATTGCTAGGAGTCTTAACTGGGTTGTAGATTCATGGGAGTTTCCTTTGCATCAGGTTTCTACTTGACCCCAAAATGCCCCCACCATTTCTAGTCATCCCTTTCAGTATTCTCCCCCTTCATTCATCCCCTAACCAGAACCCTCTAGTTCCCATCCCCACCCGCCCCTTGTCCACACAAGAAATGTCTTCTATTTCCTTACCAGGGAGAATCATGCCTGCCTGCCTTGGGCCCCCCTTGTTACCTAGCCTCTCTGGGGTTATGGATTATAGCATGGTTATCCTTTACAGCTAATATCCACTTATGAGTGAGTGCATAACACCATGTTTTTCTTTCTGGGTCTGGGTTATCTCACTCAAGATAATCTTTTTTTTTTCTAGTTCCGTCTATTTGTTTTCAAATTTCATGATGTCGTTGTTTTTGAAAGCTGAATAATACTCCATTGTGTAAATGTACCACATTTTCTTCATCCATTCTTTGGTTGACTTTTAAAGAGAAACCTAAATTTCTCGAACGTTTTATATTGGAATTGCAAACAAATGACAAATATAAAACAAAGAACGGTAAAAGCCTTGGATCATCACTAAATAGATGTTTTTATCGATGCGTAGTTAGCAGATGATGCAAATAAAAGCACAGACCCACATAGTTAGAATGAAAATGACTTCGGATTTATGTCTGTCAGCAATATAGATATTTACAAATAACCCATATGAAAATGTAGAAAAGCACATTACATCATCACGCGCCATCCCATAGCTGCATTAAGCTCGACAGAATTTGCCAATCTGCAGTTGCTTGTACATAGATATTTTGTGCATTAAAAAATAAGTATACATAATTTAAAATAAATTACATTACACAATTTACAAAGTAATATTAACAAAAAAGTTCACAGACAGTTGCCTCCTTATTGCAGCAAAATAAATATTCAGGTAGTTAAACTGACAAAAGTGTACCCACTTACAGTGATAGAATTTAAAGAAAAAATGAGTATAAATTTAATAAAATTATATTTTACAGCAATGGATACTGATCTCTTCAAAAATTCTGTGATAAAAGGAGCAGAAAAAAGTACCAGAGAAGGAATCTAAATGTTTACTTAAAAAAACAAAGCACAAACTATCCAGGGAGCTTATTGAGGCTCAACATTAGTTAAAAAATAAATTATTACTTAAATAAAAGAAAAAATAACAGCTACAAAACAGAACAACTACAAATCTTATAATCAGTTATATTCTAAGTAAAGTACGTTTTTGCCCACTGACAAGGTGGTTTGGTTCAGATGTTTGCAAGTTTCTGGTCTGGTTTGATAGAGCAGGATAAAAATGCAAATTTAAATCTATTTGTTTAACAATTTTTAAAATTCTTTTACTATTGCAAACATAAGCACTTCCCACTGTCTTTATTACATAAGGACGATTTTTATCACACTGTAAATATCTTATTGATAAAAAAACAAAAAGAAATAAAAGAAAAAAAAGCCACTTACTGGGTCCACACCTCAGTGTTAGAAGCATGTGTCAGGACTTCTGAAGGCAGTGGGGTGGGGGTGACGTGGCTATCATGAGGAGAAGAGGGAGATTCTATTTTCACACCCAAAGTAGACCCCGAATGCTCAAGTGTGCTCTGAAAGAATTCGTATAGACTTGTTCAGGGGCTGCTGGCTGACTCCTTCCGTGCAAGAGAACTGGACAGAATACATTCGAGCTGAACTTGAAAACATTACAAATATCGAGATTCCAGGATGTTTCCGCAAAACTATTCAGACTTTATCTCTCCCTAGAATTAGGCTCTCTTTTTCATTCATTTTGGAGAGATGCAGGCGACTTTTTTACTGTTGTGCAAAGTGGGGAGTGAACAAAGATTTTAGATGAAATTGGGGGAATAAGAGGATACTGGCTAATAACAATGTGAGTATAGAAATAGACGTTTTCAAACTGAAGATTTTCTATTCTTCTCTTGGCATGCCACCAGCACGACTCTTCTTTACTCTTTATTCATTGCGTTGATAAAGGTAGTCCACATAAATAAAAATGTTTACACTCCAATTGATGTTTGTGTTTCAATAGGAAATGTTAATAAATATGCTTCACTCTTCCTTGTAAAATTCTTGTTGTGTTTAGTGGAAGGTGGTTTGGAAGGAAGTAGACAAGGCTATAACAACCGGTAGGAGAGTAAAATTGGAGAGACAAGGCAGAGAGAAGCATCACACAGAACCAAGGATACAGAAGTCAGAGGAGGTAGGTGTGAGGGAAATGCTGCCTCTTCCTCCAGAAGCAATGGCTTTATCTTGGAATATTCAGGAACTTAGTCATTCTGATTAAGCCACTGTGACAACTGCCACCCCTTACAGCATGTTCTGACACTTAGAGTCCCTGTGGAGAAGGACTAAGCACACTCATAAAGGAGCTAAAGCCATGCGTTCCAAGCCAAGTGCCTCTCACAAAGCATACTTTTCTTTTGGAAGTCTTAGTAATCTATGCATACAAAAGCCATTGCTAATTTTAAGTGCCCAGCAGAGTGTCTTACATGAGATAACTCATTAAGTATGTCTTCTTATAAGTAATTTGTGCTTTATTTTACATGCTTTAACGTACTCCTTTTCAATGAGCTTAAGCTACACTCAAAAAAGTTTTGAAATAGAGCTTATTTATAGTCAGTATATTGGATGGCACTGATGATAGGCAAATCAGTCCCCATAAAGCAGCCAGGCTGCTCCTTCTTGGACAGTCCAACAAAATTACATAAATGCCTGCATTTGTCCTTTTTTAAAAATCAAATAGAAAATCTGCCTTCCTTCCTTCCTTCTTTCCCTCCCTACTTCCTCCCTCTTTTCCTCTCTTCTTATCTCCCTCTCCTTTCATGTCTGCCCACAGAATATTTTGGAAAGGCAAAGGGCTCAACGGCAAGTCTTTACTGTTTACCTCCTGAATTATTAGATGAACCAAGAGAATAACGTTCTGGTGAAATTCCAGTATTTATTTCCCTATAAAGACATATATACATGAATATAATAATCATCTATTTTGTTCAAATTATCCAAATGGATACATTCTTCTTTCCACATTTCTAACAAGAATCCATGCGATATTGATTTATCCTGATACTGAATATCCAATGTTTCTCCAATATTAATGTGGTGTTTTAAATATAATTATTTGTTCATAAACATCTTTCATCTTCACAATATTTTATAACTTTTGATTTCTTATTATATCCTGTGTAGGAGAACATTGATGTGTCGTTATAATTAATCACATTTTATAAAACACCTTAAGTGTAGTTTGTGTAAGGAAAATAATTTAATTCCCCTTCTCAAGATTGTTGGGTGGTACCCATATTTAATCAGATTGTTATAGTATTTCACCTAATCAGTGTAGATTATGTTTCAACTCTTTTGGACAGGAAGAGTTTATTTTATCTAAAGAGATTAACTGGAGGATTATTTGGAAGACCTCTGATGTGTGTGTGTGTGTGTGTGTGTGTGTGTGAACAATCACAGTTTTAGAATAACAACATTATTTTCCTTCCTCTTCATGTTTTACCTCAACTAAATCCTTGGCTTAAAGGAAAGCTCACCCTTCTGTCTGCTCCCTTTAAAACGATATGTATCATCGAAAGCCTTATTTTTGGAATCAATAAGAAACACATCACATTTTTCATATTGAATTATATATAAAGATTTTCATTTGGGGGATTACAACATCCTCTTAGTCAGAATTCTTCTGTAATCTTTGCAGGAAAAGCTGTTATAATGGACAGCAGAGGGAGCTCAGACCCAGTCTATGAAGGTAACTACCTCATCACCTAAAACAGCAACACAGACTTGTTTAAGATTAAAAACAAACAAAACAAACAACAAAACCCAAAAGATGTTTACTGTATTTAAAAGACTGGAAAGCATAATGGTCCCTTCCAGAGGCTATTTGTAATAGTTACTGCCAGAAATGAGTGACTGTTGTTTTCATTTCTCAGTTTAACTGCTTTTTGAGAAGAAGGAAGTAAGATAGATTGCACAGTGGCATTTCCCAGGCTACACTAGTGAACATAGAACCACCTCCCCAACAATCACTAAGTAATGACTATAAATTGTTACCTGTGTGATTAAGCCTGGTAGACAGAGAATAAACAGCGAAGAACTAGAGATTGCATAACGTAGAACCAGCTCTGAAAACACAGCTAGAGTGTAGGATGCATATATGTAGCCTGTTGGTTTTTTGTGGAAAGGAAGTTCTATTGGAAAACAGTAATGATGTTTTTTTCCTGCCGAGTTTCTTCTCTGGTTACACCGAACACTGGCAGTGTTGTGAGCTCAACTACAGACTTGACTGAAAACATTTCCTGTTTGATCTTTTGCTTAAAACATTTGTGACCCTTGCTCTAGAGACTTAAGCAAGCTCTGGATGAGATCATTCATTCTTCTCTTCTTAAATTTTAGGCTATAAAATCATACTACTTCAGATTTCAGCCATGAGAAGGGCAAAAGATCATGGCTATGAACTACAGCCTTCATGGCAGAATGTCAACCTCACGCCAAACAGCAAATCAAGAAGAAAGAAAAGCTAACACATAATTTTGATTTTTTTGTTAAAAAATCATTGATACATTATTTTCTCCATCTGCTCAAAATTACGAAGATAATCAGTCCTTTTTTCTTTTCTTTTCTTCTTCTTTTTTTAAACAAAGGTAACAAATATATAAATCTTATCAGAAACAGCCTTCCAAGAGCAACTGTAACCCAACCAGGGGATTCCACCTTTTGGAGGTTGGTGTGTTAGGGATTTCAACACTTGAATTCTTCCTGTGTTGTCAATTTCATAATGGCTGTAGTGAGAAGAAAGAGTGTAGACAGCAGATGTCATAGCAGATTCAATCCTGTTACCATCAAGACTGAACTAACTCTCTTCAAAGTACAAACTCTTGCAAATGTCTCCACAGCACTCTTGGCACAGATATCTTCATCCCATACGAAAAGAGGCAGTTTCTATGGCAATACTGGTTAAGTGCCTATCATGTTGCACTAATATAGTGCGAAATGTGCCTTCCATACAGCAAAAACGATGTAGGCAACCAGTGTGAAATTAGGGAACATAGAAATATATTAATACAAGCTTATTTGTTTTCTAGACAATAACCACTATAAAATCCCGAACTTGAGGATTCTGTCTTCTAAGATTCTAGTACGTGTCCAGCATTCACACATTGGAGAGACACAAGAATAGTCTTTTAAAAGAGTTTGTTTCTGAAACGCAGGCCAATAAAAGCCACCATCAACCATGAAGATGCTATATTGTTCAATGTATTTTCCCTCTAGCATAGGACGTACATTGTCTTCACTATTAAAGGTTGATTATTAACAAGTATATAAGATGGCATAATAATGTAACTCATTTGATCAAATATACGTGTTATTATGCTTAAGTGCAGAATTGTAAAACCTTCATTATGAACTGTTCATGCTAGAAAGTTTTGTGGGTTAGTGTTGTAAGCAGTCTTGCATGTGGCTTCCCACTTGGCCAATTTCCTCACTGATTTCTAGAGATGAAAGTGTCTCTTCAATCGGTAGATTTCAGAAAAGATGATACAAAACTCTCAAGACACAACATGCATTCCACTGCATCTCAGAATTCTCAAGGTTGACTCTCTGTATGTCAGTGGTTTTGTCTTGAATATTCCCAGTGGTAATAGAGTTTTCTCTTTTTTTCCCCCTTAATGATGGTGTTCATAACAGTTAAAGTTAATTATAATCCACACATTTGAATACTGATACTGTGACCCCTGGATGGCTACTACAAAGGCAAAAGCCAAGTCTGGTTGTTTCCAGGAATGCTCAGTGTTACATATCAGCGTCTCCATCATATGCTAAGGTTAAAGGTTTGAGGCGGTTGTTTTGTCGTCTTTGGGGTTTCTTTGGCTTTTTGCTGTAGGAAATTCAGAAAAAAATTGAAGAAAGTCAGTCTTTCATGTTAAATATTATTGTTTAAATAAAAAGCAAAACAAATTGGCTGATCTAAGTTGCCTCTTTTCTACCCTGCCTTTTAGAATATGACTTTGTGATCTCTGAATTTCACTGTTTCAAGAAGCCATGCTATAACTATTTTGTAAAAGCCAGATTATTCAATTTCCTGATTGATAACAATATAAGTGATAATATAGTATATTTTGGGTTTGTCCAGAAACTTCTATAAATAATGCACATTTATTTAAAAATACATTAAAGTTTGTGGGGCCACTAGCAGTGGAACCAGTATTTATCCCTAGTGCATGAACTGGCTCTTTGGAGGCATTCCCTTTGGAGGGATGCTTTCCTCAGCTTAGATACAGGGGGGAGGGCCTTGGTCCTGCCTCAAGTGATGTGGCAGACTTGGTTGACTCCCCATGGGAGGCCTCACCCTCTCTGAGGGGTGGATGCTGGGTTGGGTGGGGAGAAGGAAGGGAGGACCAAAGGGAACTGGGATTGGTATGCAAAATAAGATTCTTTTAAAAATGAAAAAGAATTATCATAACGTTTTCCTCTAGGGAAAATTCAATATGAAATATATATATATATATATATTACATACCATTCATGAAAAACAATAATCTATATCATTTATTCATGAGAAAAATCTTGGGAAAAAATGACCTTCAGCAGACCTGATGCATTGCTTGCCACAATCTGAATGACTCACATAAGGCAGGCAGAGTTCAGATTCTCTAATCTTAAAGTTTGTGTTCTCCCTTTGGAAGTTTGTGTGAAGCTGGAAGAAATACAGCAAGTGCATTTCACACACAACCCTGTTCCTCTGGTACGGGGAACTGAAAGGGTTTTCTTTGAAATAACAATCTTATCTGTCCTTCTAGATTTAGAAACATTTACTCACTCACCAAGCTAGATAAATCATGGAGACGACAAAGACGAACAGTACAAATGCCCCTGCTGCAACACCGTAAACCCAGGTCTTTAGTCTCCCATCTGAGAAGAACAGATATTAATATTGGTGTACATTAGTATAGAACATATAGGACAGGTTTGAATATGACCCCTGATCATTCACATATGATCACAGGTTCAAGACTCACATTGAAGTCTTTCCTAGTACAGGCGCCACTAATGGAAAGCAGTTCCTAGGGGTTAGGCAGCACCACATTCAAGAGAAATTAGCAATGGAAACAGTCGAAAAGCGACTGATTGTGTTTACATTCAGGTGCTGAAATTTTTTATATGAATCTTATCTCAAATTCATTGTGTGCATTGTTCTACCCAATTATGCTTTGACTTTTCATCTATATCAGGAATGGTGTATTATATTAAACAGATAAAAATACTGCAGCTTTTGAGAAATTCATAAAACCTAGAGTAGATGCCGGCAGGTATTTGACCATTTGTTGTGGTTTCAACTGTTTCATACCAGATGAAGCTTAACATATTAACTTATTTGTTTTGCAAATACAATCTTTTATCTAGTCTATACTTACACTGTGTGTAGCAATAACAGAATTGGCAGAAATAATGACATAGAGTAACAAGCAAAGGATGTTTAAATGTGTCTTTGCTAACTATTTGATATTCACAATCACTTGCGACAGGCACAACTTTAGTTCAGTTTTTGGGCTTGTTGTCCTTGAAGTGTTAGTCTCTGAGTAAACTTCAAATGTGTATTGCTAGGGGTGATATTTCCTAACTTAATTTGATGCTGACATTCGTATACATTGTAGGGAATAGGTACATACAAGTGTGCACTCAACACTCAAATCACAATATTATATGAGTATGAAAATTAGATGTGGACAAAAATGACTCTATAGAGATTTATCCAATACTTGTAATGAATCAAATGCTTCTTAGTACTGGGTATTTTATTTATTAGAGGTCCAATTGTTGAAAATCAATTCAGCTAATATTCTAAATATCACTTCCTTTTAAACCTGGATGTTTAAAAAGTGTTTTATTCCCTGCTTATTTTCTCTTTCTTTCTCTCTTTCTCTCTCTCCTTCTTTCTTTTTGAATTGAGTTTAAAATCAAAAGGACTGCTACTAGGTTTCTTTGCTGTGAAAATTATTTAACAAATATTCAAAAATCAAAGGGTGTATTTTTTTCAGAATATGTGCCTCCTTACTATTTTGATATGCTCGTCTTGGGGAAATTATTAAACAAAATGAAAAGGATACTTTTATTTAATTTGAGCAAAGTGTTCTTATTTGTGGATATCTGCTTTGATCTTAATTAAGGTCAGAGTTGCTAAGTAGTAATTTGCTTCCCTAGCTTGGAGAGGAGAATTTCCAACATTTTAACAGACAAATCAGCTTTTCAAAACTCAATTGTGTTTTCAGCTAAGAATCTGATTAAAAAAAAGTGTTTATATGGATAAAGGTAATCAACCAGATATTTAAAACACCTTAAAAATTCAATATTATTTTTCTAATAAGGGAAACATTTTATTTAATGGATCATAAATAGAGGTATGCTAGATATACAAGCTTCTTCCTTCATTTCTCATGTTTCTAATGGAATTATAAAGTTGATTATGTCTGACTTTGCATGAATGGTCTCCAGGTGAGAGAGAAAGAGAATTCATGTTGCTTATGGAGCACTAGTAGGGTGCTTTTGAACCTGGAGATAGGTGCATACTGCCTATTCCAGTTATAGAAAGTATACAAAATAGAGCATAGCACTTTTTCAAGCTTACAGGTTTGTTCCTGGGCAGATCAAGTCCATTCCTGGATATACTAAGAGCATATATTGTAATGTGACAATGATCTGGTCCATGTCCAACCGTGATCATTCCATCAGGAAGGGAAGGGTCTAACCTTGTCGTCTCTGTATATTTGTACTAGTAAGGATTCTGAGGGATCAGCAAACATTAACGTTTGGAATGTTAATTCCATCCGGGTGCCCTGTGACATGGGACTGCATTTTCATGCTCTTTGTGAAGGTTCATACCACGAACTCTGTATGGTTTTAAACGGAAACCTCCAAATGTCTTTGTAGTCTCAGTTGTCCTTGTTGTAAGTGAAAACAAATTTTCTTCAATATTTTCATTATTACATACTTTATTCAATGTGTATTTATTATACTTTTAACTTTAGGACTCGTTTTTTGATAAATAATATCAACATTATTTTTTTTTTCTGAAAAAAGTAATTTCAATTCTACACATTTGCAGCATGGGTTCTTTCAATAAGGAAGATATAATTATGTAAAGACAACTGCAATGTTAAAAATGAGTAAATAGGCTAAGCAATAATATTTATTTGAAAATCCTTGGTTGTTAAAAATGCTATGGCATTGTTACTGGTATAATGTCTAAATAAAGAATTTTGTGTTCTTCACCTGGCCCAAATGGCTGTAGAAACCAGGTCCTGCCCCGTCCTGTTGGGTTAGTGGAGGGTTGGGTTGGGTGAACTGCTCTGCTGGTTTTCACATCACCTTTTTTGTCCTCCACAGTGGGAATCACCACCACTGGGATAAGCGTACATTGCTCAAGGGTGCTGTTGGAGGACATGACTTCGGTGTACCCTTCTTCACAGCGACATGCCTTCATCTGCAAGACAGGGAAGTTTACACTACACATTGGACATGATCTAGGAAAGTATCGCTAAGGATATTCAGAAAAGGAGCATTAGGAAGCTTTTTAAAGAGAATTGACCACATGCAATATCTGCGTTAGCTACCTTAACCCCGCCTACCCATGATACCGTGCCAAGTCATTCTAAAGGTAAATAAAAGAAGTATGTTGAGAGTTGTTCACATAGTTAAAAAAAATGCTTCAAAGTGAACGGTCCTGGCCTTGAAATATGGCAATCTGGGGGCAGGAGAGGCATTGTACCAGATATAGCCGTGACAGTTGTTGGGGAAGGCTTGTCCATTTTAATGAATGTGCACATACCTCACTACAGTATGAGTGGGGTTGACTACAGGGTGGGTTACAAGACCTGTCGGCATCAGGCTGGCTCACCACCAAGCAGCCCCCTGCAGAACAGAAAATCATATTTTAACAAATGACTCTTGCTGTAATTAACACATACACCGTTTTAGATTTGTCTTGGAAGTCTGACACACTTTGGAAGTTTCAAGAAGTTCTGTACTTGTGAAATGGCTGGCTAGCCTCCATCACTTTCGTTAGTAACTTGGGACCTTTATACCCAGATGACAGTGTTGGGGTTTGTGTTTTGTAAGCGTCCAAGACACATTGCCAAGAGGCTTATGTTGTAGCTGCTATTTTTGAAACACTAGTTTCATATAATCTATTTCTGATAATAGTCAGAAAAAGTAGGTCATATAATCTGTTTCCTCAAGCCAAATCCAGCAATTGAAAAGCAACACATTTTAATTTTATTTTATTACTAAATACTTTCATTGACTACTCAGAATGATAGTTTTCACATCTCTTAAAGTAATTTTTCAATTTATTCAATCATTACACAAAAGTGCTTATTAGAAAACATATCTATTTTTAAGGAAAATCACTGTTCTTGTTGCTAATTCCAGATACTTGTGGTTTCTGGAAAGAAGACCAATGTAACCAGAAAGTCTTTTGCTTGTTCTGTTTTCCAGCTTGCCATTGAAATTAATTCTCCTCGTTTACTTCTCACATATAATACAAACTGTGCATTGTCTGTTATTGCATTTTAAATATGGAAACTGTTGGCTGAAGAAACAATATTAGTGATATAGGTGTGATCCATAGTTTCGAATTGTACTTACTCTGCTGAACAAAATTTTAGCCAAACAAATAATTTTCTTTACTTATGGAGCTTATAGTATTTTGGATCAATCAAAGGTTCCCATAATCAGTTCTTTGTTTTTCCTTTAATCTTATAAATTCTTTTAAAAAAGACTATATTAATTAGTTCTTTCATACTAAAGTGCATATAAAAATGTAAAACGAAAACTATCATAACAAAAGCATTTAGTCATTGTAAGGCACACACAGTTAATGACTATACTACCTATTACTAAACATAAGAAGAGAAAGGAAAGCAGCCCCATTACTTTCTTACAGTGACAATCTGTAAATTACAGCAACTGATCCACAGAGATAATGGACTTAAACCAGCTTTCAAAGGGAAAATCATCCAAACAGTGGAAAAGAATGCACCTAGAGGTTATCATAAATAATTCCACATTGGCTTCTTGGTAACAGAGAAAAATAATTATATACATACTTTTTTATTAAAAATAAATTTAAATGTGACTTATTATACTGATGAATCTTTAAATTTTGACTTAATATTGATTTGGGAAATAGTCTCAGATGCAGTAGAGAAACAACAGTGTTAAAAGAAAAAGGAAACAAATATTATTTGCTTCTATATTTGAAAAAAAGCAACCAAATATAATTTCCTTAGGAATCACTTAAAGAATGACCTATATTCCCTTCCAGGACCTGAGCTTAAAGAGTGATGTATATTCCCTTCCAGGACCTGAGCTTAAAAGTGAATGACATCTGGGACACTTGGTTTGGAATGGCTATATTTCCTTCTCTGTGCTTTTTATAACCCATTTCTCTTAGAATGGAGTTTGGGTTCATTGTTTTCATTTCCCAAATAATAGTGTTTAGACAGCAAAGAGCTTCCTGGTGGGAATGTTTTCTATTATATATTATATGTCCATTGGGAGATGCTATTTTCAAAGGCTTTTTGATAGAGTTTTTATTCACAAAAAATTCTGTCTTAATAAGAATGTAGTTTGGCATTCTGTTCTGGCTTTCATAGGGAATAAATAAGTAATTAGGTTTCAATAAACCCAGATCCCTTGAAATTTGATATAAAAATTTATGTTTTCCAAGAAGCACATTGATCCTGGCTGAATCCTTTGATCTCACTGTATATATGAAAGTTAAATCGTAGTAGACTTACTCAGGGCCACCCTGATGAATACTACCTTGTTTTTCTTACAGAAGAGTTGAAACAAGAGCCCCCAGTCAGCCGGTGTCCTGGGCAGGTGACAGTCAGCATCCCTCCTGCCTCTGATATGGAAGTCTCTAATAACTAAATTGTTTTAAGATGATAATTAAGGGACAACATTTTAAGTTTGTGTTTATGTGCCTGAAGTTGAGGTTCTGTTTCAGCCCTTGATTTTTTTTTCTATGAAATTTGCAGGCTATTCAATGCAGATATAGCTTGAAGTCTTTCCTTTAATAGGCATTTGGAATGAGCCCTTGACTTTACTGAGTTCATACAAAGAACTTGTACATTAAAGAAGTCCATTGGGGATATCTTTCAAAACCCTTCTTCTTTTGATTTTCTTCTTTGGAAGTATAATAACAGTTTGTGATGGGAACATAGCAAATGTCCCTCTCAGATGCCCTGGGTTTGATTTTACTGATAAATCTTTCTTATTAATTACCAAAATGTCTTTATAATAGATTTGATAATTTAGGTATATTATGTTTATATGTGTATTTTACTTTGGCCTGTGTCATCTTCAAAGCACACAAGCAGAAATAATGAAATGCATAATTATTATTTTCTTTTCATATAGTAAGTTGTTAATGTATAAAATCTCTAGGGAAAAGCAGGAAATCACTTATATTCATTTATTAGTATTAAGTAGTAATTTAATGAAATATATTCTAATGTCTAAAGGTGATAGATAAGAGAGAACTTGAAGCTGGGTGGCAGCGGCACACACCTTTCATCCCAGCACTCTGGAAGCAGAAGCAGGTGGGTCTCTGTGAGTTTGAGGCCAGCCTCAACTATAAGAGATGGTTTCCTCCAGGACAGGCTCTAAAGCTACAGAGAAACCCTGTCTTGAAAAAACAAATAAACAAACGAGAGAGAGAGAGAGAGAGAGAGAGAGAGAGAGAGAGAGAGAGA
>LOEQ01002090.1:54622-69034 GCA_001685075.1 Bramus lutescens | reverse complement strand
AGAGAGAGAGAGAGAGAGAGAGAGAGAGAGCTTGAGATATTTTGAAATAAAATAATTTGTCATGGGTTACCACACATGTACAACACAAATTTCTTGATTCCAAGAGCGTGTTAACAGTTCGGTGTCCTTCAGTAATCAACCACACATGTGTTACAGGAATAAATGCAGAAAATCAAGATACTGGTGTTTTACCTGTTACGTTTACGCCATCTGACCTTTGACACCAAACTGTGCGAGAGGAGCCCTTCCAAGCGCTCGCCATCCACTTATACTCGAAACACCGTCCATCTGTGGGCACAGAGCAAGCACTGATGTGAGAGAGGGTTGTCAAGGCATGTAGGAACGAAGGGGGCAGGAAGTCTACTGCTTGGGATTACCATGTCAGTGGGCTGCCTCGAAGTTGCAAAACAAGTTTGTTAAAACTGCAGTTGTCAACCTAAGTCTCCACTAATGTTCCAACATATCTTCTATCCTGTTACCATGCCAGACCCTGGATACTTCTAAAGTTTTAGTTCATTTTTATTTTTTTATACACTGAAATAAGCAACATAGAGACAAATCAGAGAATAACTAACTGTGGAATATATTCGATTATTTATCACGTAATTCTAACAATCATTACCATCTAGCCATACTTGCTTTACTTTTCATTTGTTTGCTCATCAATAAAACGAGTTAAGAACTTATTATTGTGTGACATCATTTCCTGATCCTGTCTCCTAATTTCCCAGCCACACCACATCATTCTGAGGTAAATATGCAGTTTTCTACATTATTTTTACTTTTACTATATATATGCTTATATGCATATTTTATTCAACATTACTTAATAAAATTAATACTTTAAATTAACATTTATTCAGTATTATGGATTGCAGTCAATTATGATTTATATATAATTCAGGATCTTATTTGTCATTGCTACAGATGAACTATCTCAATGTGATGTTTAATGCAGGTCTAGTCAATTTATTTTAACTGCCGCAGGGAGTTGCATTGTATCAGGTATTACAATTTATTTGTTTTCTTTGGTCATGTTATTTTAAATTTGTGCCATTAAAATGCCCTGTTGTTCAGCCTGAAGCAAGTATATTGATTCTTTAAAAATATAACTATCTAGAAAAGAAACCTCTGGTCTAACTGCAGACAGCTGAAACTTTGCTAAAATTGTTTATATCTCGCACTACATGGCGAACACCCAACTGTAGCCATGACTCTATTGCTCTCTACACACAGGAAGACTTAGAATAACACATTTAATTTATTTTTAATCAGTCTTGGGTGTATAAAAATCTATCTAATCATAATAAAATAAATTCTTGATAAATAAAATTATCAAACAGTTTTAAGAATGTTTTGGATTTCTTCTGGTAGAAATGGCTTATTGCTATTTCAGGCATTTTATTTCTTATTGTCTTTACTTGCTGAAATAAGGGAGTTATTAATTTTAAATAGTGATTATTAATGTACGCATCAGAAAGTCCAGATTGTCTTGATGTTCTCCAGCAGAATGTGGAGGTCAGTCCGTGTTCAACTACATGCCTGGTGTAAGGCTAGATTTGCTCTTTAGCCTACAGTGCAAGCATTTCAGTCAGTGCTTAGAGTTGGTCATAAAAGGCCACTGAAATCTCCTGTCCTTTTCTCCTTATTTTTGCTCTCAAAAAATTTCTTGGTTCTTTTAATCTTTAATTCCCCCCAAACTAACTTTAGTATCCACTTCTCAGATTGCCTTAATAGCCTTTTGAAATTGCATGGAATTTGTATGTAAATACGTGTAAAATTCGTGCTGTAGCACTGGAGCTACTGATGCATGAAATGATCTACTGCACTACTTTAGTCCTTTGTTCCTTTCAGCTCAGAGTTTACGGTTTTCCCGTACATTTTTGTTAGACTTAGGTACAGCTTAAGTAAAGATTTTTTTCCTAATGAAAACTTTATCGTTGAAATTTTCTGACAAATAAAACTAATTATTTCAGGGTTAGTTTAAAAATCATGCTTCCAAGTTTTCCTCTTACTTTTAAGTATTTATATTTTTAAGTGAATTATTATGAAATTTTTCTCCAGTTTTAGTATACAGATTTTTATTGTACATGGGCTCACAGTCACATTTTATACTATATTAAATGTGAATATGAATTTAATATGTTTGAATTTGTAGTAGTTAATAAATCCATGGCATAGATTTTCTATTAGCGTTGATAGATTAATGACACCCTAACTTGTTTTCATTTAGATATTTATGTTTATTAGTAAAACTTCTTTATAGAATTTTATTTTCTGAAATTTTCTATGTGTAATAATGCAAAATTTTCTCTCTTTTTTCTTTACCTATTTGCTTTGAAGTAGTCATTTTGTTCCTTTGTCATATAAAACACGCTATCATTTCTGTTGGCTCTTTATTCTGCTTTATTCAATTTTTATTTATTAATATAGGCTACATACTACTTACCTTTTCTGATCTTTAAAATTTAATTAAAATATAATTACTGCATTTTTACTATCCCTCTCCTCCATCCAAAATCCCCCCTTTCCCTTTTTCCCACTCCTCAAATTCATGGTTTCTTTTTCTTGAGTTTTTATTCTTAGATATATACTTCCTCTTAAAAACTAAAATTTCTTCCCAGATGGTGGTGGCATACACCTTTAATCCCAGCACTTGGGAGGCAGAAACAGGTGGACCTCTGAGAGTTTGAGGCCAGGCTCGTCTACAAAGCAAGTTCCAGGACAGGCTCCAAAAGCTACAGAGAAACCCTGTCTTGAAAAAACAAAAATAAATACATAAATAAATGAAAAATTAACATTTCTTGATTTGAATACGCAGCTTGCTTTTGCTCTTCCCCACATATGTGACCATATAAGGCCCTTAGCTCTTCTGTAAACACTTCTTTCTTTACTAAGAGCTAACAGGTAACAATCTGTCTGACATTCAGGTTTTGCTTGTGTGTGTAGGAGAGGATGTCTTTTTCTATTTTGCTATTGATTTCTAATTTTACTTCACTGCCATTTAATATTAACAATTCATTCCTTTGACCTGGGATTTATTTAATTAATTGCAAACCTCAAGCTTCTGTATTTCTTTGTCTACTTGGTCCTAGAAATTGAGGATATTTTATGTGGTTGGTAAATTTAGTAAGATTATATTGACATATATATATATGACATATATAATTATATATAATGAGACATATGTCATACATATAACTATATATATGAGACACACATATTATAAATGTATATATGTATATATATATATATAATTCTTAAGTTAAGTCATTAATTAGTTCATTACTTTTCATCCTAAGGATTTTCAGCATCTTAGTTCTCCTCTTCCAGTATTTCAACATAAGGTGATATTTTCTTTCATATTTGCTATTTATTTGTCATATTTCTTTTAAATTGTTTTTATTGAGTTATATATTTTTCTCCATTCACCTCCCTTCCTCTCTCTTCCCTTCTACCCTCACCCATGATTTCTATTCTCCCAATTTACTCAGGAGATCTTGTCTTTTTCAACTTCAACTGTAGTAGATCCATGCATGTCTCTCCTAGGGTCCTTTCTGTTGTCTCTGGGATTATGAATTGTAGGCTGGTTTTTCTTTGCTTTATGTCTAAAAGTTACTTATGAGTGAGTACATATGATATTTGTCTTTGTTGATCTGGGTTACCTCACTCAATATGATGTTTTCATATTCATGCCCTCAAATTTCAAGATGTCATTATTTTTTTCTCTTTGTAATACTCCATTGTGTAAATGTACCACATTTTCCTTATCCATTCTTTGGTCAAGGGGCATTTNTATATATATATATATAATTCTTAAGTTAAGTCATTAATTAGTTCATTACTTTTCATCCTAAGGATTTTCAGCATCTTAGTTCTCCTCTTCCAGTATTTCAACATAAGGTGATATTTTCTTTCATATTTGCTATTTATTTGTCATATTTCTTTTAAATTGTTTTTATTGAGTTATATATTTTTCTCCATTCACCTCCCTTCCTCTCTCTTCCCTTCTACCCTCACCCATGATTTCTATTCTCCCAATTTACTCAGGAGATCTTGTCTTTTTCAACTTCAACTGTAGTAGATCCATGCATGTCTCTCCTAGGGTCCTTTCTGTTGTCTCTGGGATTATGAATTGTAGGCTGGTTTTTCTTTGCTTTATGTCTAAAAGTTACTTATGAGTGAGTACATATGATATTTGTCTTTGTTGATCTGGGTTACCTCACTCAATATGATGTTTTCATATTCATGCCCTCAAATTTCAAGATGTCATTATTTTTTTCTCTTTGTAATACTCCATTGTGTAAATGTACCACATTTTCCTTATCCATTCTTTGGTCAAGGGGCATTTAGATTGTTTCCAGGTATTCGCTATGACAAATAATACTGCTATGAACATAGTTGAGCAGATGTCCTTGTGGTATTATTGAGCATTGTTTGGGTATATATCTAAAAATGGTATTGCTGGGTCTTAAGAAAGGTTGTTTCCTAATTTTCTGAGAAATCGCCATAATGATTTCCAAAGCAACTGTACCAGTTTATGCTTCCACCAGCAATGGAGGAGTTTCTCTTTACTCCATATCCTCTCCAGCAAAAGTTGTCATCAGTGTTTTGATCTTGATTTTTTTAATCTAATTTTATCTCCTTGATCTCCTTTTGCTTTCTTATTGCTGTAGCTAGAACTTCAAGTACTATATTGAGTAGATATAGATATGGAGAGAGTGGACAACCTTCTCTTGCTCCTGATTTCAGTGGGATTGCTTTGAGTTTCTCTCCATTTAGTTTGATGTTGGCTGTTGGCTTTTTGTATATTGTCTTTATTATATTTATATACATTTCTTATAGCCCTGCTCTCTCTAAGACCTTTATCATGAAGGGATGTTGTATTTTGTCAAAGGCTTTTTCAGCATCTAATGAGATGATCTTGAGGTTTTTTAAATTCAGTTTGTGAATGGTGGATTACATTGACAGATTTTCATATTTTGAAACATCGCTGTAACTCTGGGATGAAGCCTACTTGGTCATGGTAGATGATTTTTCTGATTTGTTCTTGGATTCTGTCAGTATTTTATTGTGTATTTTTGCATCAATATTCATGAGTGATATTGGTCTATAATTCTCTTTCTTAGTAATGTTCTTCTGTGGTTTGTGTATCAGGTTAATTGTAGTCTCATAAAAAGAGTTTGGCAATGTTCTTTCTGTTTCTACTGTGTGGAACAATTTGAGGAGTTCTTTTAAAATCTTGTAGCATTCTCTTCTGAAACCATCTGGTCCTGGGCTTC
Source organism: Bramus lutescens (assembly GCA_001685075.1). Classification (NCBI taxonomy): domain Eukaryota; kingdom Metazoa; phylum Chordata; class Mammalia; order Rodentia; family Cricetidae; genus Bramus; species Bramus lutescens. The sequence continues at coordinate 63,752 of LOEQ01002090.1, read as the reverse complement.
TTTGGGTTAGTAGACTTTTGATGACTGTTTCTATTTCTTTAGCAGTTATAGGTCTACTTAGTTTGCTTATCTAGCCTTAATTTAACTTTGATAAATGATATTTATGCAGAAAGTTGTTTCTTTTAAGTTTTCCAAATTTGTGGAGTATAGGTTTTCGAAATATGAACTGATGATTCTCTGAATGTCCAACATATCTGTTGTATGTTCCCCTTTTCATTTCTGATTTTGTTAATTTGGATATTCTCTCCTTGCCTTTTGGTTAGCTTGGATAAAGTTCTGTCTATTTTGTTGATTTTCTTTGTCTCATTAAATCTTTGTATTGTTTTCTTTGTTTCTATTTGGTTGATTTCAGCTCTTATATTGATTATTTTATGCCATCTAGCCCTCCTGGATGAGTTTGCTTCTTTATGTTCTAGAGTTTTCAGGTGTTCTGTTAGCTAACTAGTGTGGGATCTTCCCTGCATCTTCATGTAGGCATGTAGTGCTATGAAATTTCCTCTTAACAATGCTTTCATTGTTCCTCATAAATTTGGATATTTTGTGTGGTCATTTTCATTGAATTTTAGGAAGTCTTTAATTTCTCCCTTGACCCATTGATTCTTCAGGTGAGCACTGTTTAATTTCCATGTGTCTGTGGGGTTCTGAAATTGATATTGCTTTTAAATTCTAATTTTAAGCCATATTGATTCATAAGATACATGGTGTTATTGCAATTTTTTGAATCTATTAAGGTTTGTTTTGTTACTTAGTATGTGGTAATTTTTGAGAAGGTTCCATGAGGTGTTGAGAAAAAGGTATATCATTTTATATATTTTTTAAATATATTTATTTATTTATTATGTATACAATATTCTGTCTGCGGGTATGCCTGAAGGCCAGAAGAGGGTGCCAGACCTCATTACAGATGGTTATGAGCCACCATGTGGTTGCTGGGAATTGAACTCGGGACCTTTGGAAGAGCAGGCAATGCTCTTAACTGCTGAGCCATCTCTCCAGCCCCCATCATTTTATGTTTGGATGGAATGTTCTATAGATGTCTATTAAGTCTATTTGAGTCATAATATCTGTTAGTTCTCTTATTTCTCTGTTAAGTTTCTGTCTGGTAGACCTGTCCAGTGGTGAGAGTGGGGTGCTGAAGTTTCCCCCTATTAGTGTCTGAGGTCTAATGTGAGATTTAAATTTTAGTTGTGTTTCTTTTACCTATGAGGGTGCCCTTGTATTTGGTGCAAAGTTGTTCAGTATTGAGATTTCCTCTTTATTGATTTTTCATGTGACAAATATGAAATGCCCTTCTTTGTCTCTTTTGATTGATTTTGGCTTGAAGTTCATCTTCTTAGATATGAGGTTAGCTACACCTTCTTGTTTCTTAGGTCCATTTGATTGGAAAATTTTTTTACTGATCCTTTACTCTGAGGCGGTGTCTGTCTTTGAGGTTGAGGTATGTTTCTTGTATGCAGCAGAAGGATGGATTCTTTTTTATTATTCAGTCTGTTGGCTTGTGTCTTTTTTATATGTTAGTTGAATTCATTAATATTAAGGGATATTAGTGACCAGTGTTTGCTAGTTCCTGTTATTTTAGTTTTCATTGTTGGTGATGTCATTTTGTGTGTTTTTCCCTTCTTTGGGATTTGCTGCAGTGAGATCGTCCATTGTCTGTGTTTTTGTGTATGTAGCCAACTTCCTTGAGTTAAAGTTTTCCTTCTAGTATTTTGAATAGGGCTGGGTTTGTGGCTAAATATTGATTGAATCTGGTTCTGTCATGGAATATCTTGTTTTGTCCATCTATGGTGATTGAAAGTTTTGTTGGGTATAGTAGTCTGGGCTGGCATCCATGGTCTCTTAATGTCTGAATAACACTTGGCCAGGACCTTCTGGCTTTCATTGTTTCCAGTGAGAAGTCAGGTATAATCCTGATAAGTCCTCCTTCATATGTTACTTGGCCTTTTTCCCTTTTTCTTTTGCAGCTCTTACTATTCTTTCTTTATTCTGTATGTTTAGTATTTTGATTATTATGTGACAAAGGACTTTTTTCTATCCATTCTATGTGGTGTTCTGTAAACTTCTTGTATCATCATAGGCATATCTTTCTTTAGGTTGGGAAAGTTTTCTTCTATGATTTTATTGAATATATTTTCTGTGTTTTTGAAAGTTGGACTTCTCCTTTTTCTATCCCTATTATTCTTAGGTTTGGTCTTTTCATGGTGTCCCATATTTCCTAGATATTTTGTGATAAGCCTTTGTTAGATTTAATGTTTCCTTAGACTGATGAGTCTATTTCCTCTGTTGTATCTTAAGCTCTTGAGATTCTTTCTTCCATCTCTCGTATTCTGCTGTTTATGCTTGCATTTGCGGTTTCTGATTGTTTTCCCATATTTTCTGTTTCTTGGTTTTCTTTAAGGAATTAGTTGATTTCTTCCATTTTTTTCTCTTTTCTTCCCTTTCTTTGAGGGATTTTAAAATTTCCTCTTTAGGGGTCTTAAACATTCTCCTAAAGTTACTTTTTAGGTCATTTTCTTTTGCTTCTTCTATATTTGGCTGTTAAAATCTTGCTATTTTAGTGTCACTAGCTTTTGTTGGTGTCATGCTGTGCTTTGTGGTGTTGAGTGTTCTTATCTTGTCTATCCATCTTTTCCTCCAGTTGATGTAGTTGGGGCTGTGCCTCTGGGGATCAATCTTCCAGGTGCCAGTGGATCCAAGGCTTGGATGGTTGCTCCTCATATTTCATTCTGGGCCATGGTACCAGTCCCTCAGAGGTCACTTGGTGTTTCCATTAGACACTCCTGGAAGGTGCTCTGCTATCCTGGAGGTCATTTGGGCCTGCTCTCATGGAAGTTGCTTGTTTGGGCCTGCTCCTGCTGAGGTCGCTGGCTAGGGCCAGTTCCTGCAGATTTCCATGGCTTGGGCCTGGTTCCAAGGAGGTCTCTGTTCTGGGCCTGATCTCTTGGTGGTTGCTCCCTTGTACTTACCCCTGTGGAGGTTGCTTGCTCAGGCTTACCCTGGCAGAGGTCGCTGTCTCAGGCCTGTTCCCTGGCTGGGCCTGGTGTCACAGAGTTCTCTGGCTTGGGCTTGCTCTCTTGGTGGTCGCTCCCTCGAACCTGCTCCTGAGGAGGTTGCTTGCTCTTGCCTACTCCCGTGGATGTGCCTGGCTCAGTCCTGCTCACGACCCTGTCCCCATGGAGGTCCCTGACTTGGGTTGGTCCCTCAGAGGCCTCTGGCTCGGGCCTTCTCTCTCAGCTGTTGCTCCTTCATACCTGCTTCTGTGGAGGTTGCTGACTTGGGCATGCTCCTTCGGCAGTTGCTTCCTTGTATCTGCTCCTGAGGAGGTCACTGGCTGGAACCTGCTCCAGTGGATTTCACGCTGGAGTCACGTTTTTTAACCATTATAGAACAAATCTAAGAATTTGAGCCTTACATTCTCCACTAGATACAAAGTCTTTTGTTGTTATCAAGATGTCACCATGGTCCAAACTGTAACATTGTAATGCACTGAGGTTCTGGATACTGACTATTACTGAGTGTCCTGCAAATATTGAAGGAATGCTTCTGTATATGTAATCCATGCGTAGACACCTGAACATGTATTCATATGATGCTTTATGTCCAATTATTGTGAATTTAAAATTGCTACTTCTTACCAATGAATTGATTTATTAGCTTCTTAGACTATGTTAAAGGGTCTAATTTTGCTATGGTTTTGTAGTGTTTAATTTTGCTATTTGTTCCTATTTGTTACACAAATGAAAAGTATTAGACTTGTATTTGATCACAGGTTTTATAAATATGCAATCAGTTTTTCCTAATTATCTTAGGTTTTGTAATTTTTAAAACTAGGAAATATTTTTCCAACATTCCACATTTTAAACCAGAATATCCTCTCCCTTTATGTGTGTGTGTGTGTGTGTGTGTGTACGTGTGTGTACGTGTGCATATAGAGCCTAGAGGCAAGTATCTGAACACTATAGTACCATCTTGGTTGTTGGTCATCCACACAGAACCGGTCTTTTGCTGCCGTTGAATATACTGGGCTAGGTGGCTCTCAAACTATTAGAGATTCTTCTGTTTCAGCCTCCAATCTTTGAGGATTCAATCTCAGATCTTCATACTTGCATGGCAAGCACTCTACCTATTGAAGCACATTCTTGGGCCCTAGGAATATTACTTTTAATTTAATTCTCAAATGAATAGAATTCATGAATTGAAGCACTCACCATCACATGACTTGGTTTCTAACATCTGCTCTGGGCATACATGTTGATTTTCCAGTTCTTGTATAATCACAGCTCTGGATCGGACCTGTATTCCACCAAAACCAAGATCCTCACCATTCACACAGGTCAGCTGACACAGACTCCATGAAGACCAGTCATTCAGATAGCAGTCACCTGTAAGAAACAGGCTGGTAATTTATAGCCCTAAGGAACAGTGTTGCAGATACTCATTTTGATTCCAACTGTGCTTGGCCATGCTTGTAAGTATGCTAATTATATATGACATTTATGGTATTTAAATAAGCAATAAATATCATTTTAAATGTACTAAATATGCTCTTTGGAGTGATGGGGTGATCTCTGTGTGACTTAATAAAACATAAGCTATGACCTGAAGGAGTTTTCCCATCATGGTAACTTCCTAATAGATGGATAGTACTCATCTAAAATCTAACAAGATGTTTGTTGCTATTGTGAAAGGAGCTAGTACAACCTAATAATACATAGAACTTGTCTCTAGGTATTCATAAATTTAAGTGAGCTTTAAGTTCAAGGTGCGATAATCAGTGATTATATAATACTTTTTTTCTTCCCAGAAGCATGCAGCTGAGCCAAGCTGCTGAAAAGTTGACTCAGTGGAAATTAGACTGTCAGTTTCTTATAGTCTACATCTCCAATCAACCATATCCCCTTTGGAGAAAATGCATAGTACCTGAAAAATGCCAAGTACCATGAATGCATAGCAAGTTTCTACAGTCTGATTATATATCTATGCAATAAACATTTAATCATGAACAGACCATTCCCAGAACCTAAGAAATCCCCCACCATGTTATTCTTGAAATCATATCCTATATACCATATATACTTTTTTACATTTGCTATTTTTCACTTACTCATGTTTGTAAGATCTCTTATGTGTTTAAATGTTCTAATTTGAAACTCTTGTGACTATTAAAGTATAAGCTTGTGCTGAACATATGTGTTTTATTTGTGATTTTCTTGAGCATATGCATAGGAATAGAATTACATGATGGATCCATGTATCCAACATCTTTTACTATTTTGAGAACAGGGATGGAGGGAGGGAGAGAAGGGTAAAGTTGGAGAGAGAAATAGAGGAGGGATAGGGAGAAAGAGGAGAGTTATGGGGAGTGAGCGTGAGAGGGAGAGAGAGAGAGAGAGAATAGAAGCTGGGTGGGTTCAGAGAGAGGTGGTGGTAGTAGACCTGGAAGCAGTTATGGGGGAGGGGTGAATATGATTGAAATAAAATGTATGAAATTTTTAAGAAATTAATAAAATGTTATTAAAATCTAGTACATTTTGAAAATGCCAAGAAAAAAAGCAACTAGCAAAAGAATTTAAGAAAGTTGTAGAAATGCTTGCATCTCTGAGATGTCACACTTTGGGGGACCCAGTGTTTACCAGGAAAACCTGGTGTGGGTAAAAATAACAAAAGAACACTGCTGATGTATAACTTTACCTAAGTGAAACAAACAGTGGAACTTTCATCTCTCTGTTCTGTATGAGTAGGCTTAATCTCTATATGTGTCTTTATTTGACATTCATGCAGTGCAGAGAAATCCAATAATTCTATTCTGCTGCAGTCTATTCATTACATAAGCATCATCTTGAAATATCCATGTCAAGATTTAATAGCAATATGAGAGAGGAACACTCCTAGTGCTAAACACACTTTTATACTTTCACTAAACCCATTGGGGTGATAAATTTACGCCACACCCTTCAAAGATGAAAAATGCTTTTCCTAATTCATATTCTACTCTTTAAAGCTGACTGTGTCATATTTGTATACCTTTCAAGATATACAACAGAGGGCTGGGGATACAGCTCAGGATATTAGAGAGTTCATTCCCTGCAGCAGTGAGGTGGTTCTCTGACTCACAGAGTTAGTACAGGTATTACTGAATAAGGTTGTTGATTCTCTTCATTTGGACTATATACATAAGCTCTTCTTGACTCTGTTATTAGGATGATGTATCTAAAATATGAATTGTGTTCTGTTGTTACCTGGACACGGCTGGGTGCATGTTTCCTCCAGAAGTATCTGCTTATTACCATCTATGATGAGCTCAATGTCAGAGCAGAATTCTTCATCCACCACTTTGCTGAAATCATCAGTAGAGCCATCAGTCACCACACAAGAAATATTCCGTGTCCTGGTTCCTTCTCCACACTGGGCGTCCTGGAATGGAGGGAGAAACAGCTAATTAGAAAAAGAAAAATAATTCATTAGAGAGCTCATGGCTTGTAGTCATTTTTGCATCACTGATTTTGATTTATGAATAGCTAAAGAAGCATTGCAAACCCCTGGGAAGAAGCCTTATAGGGCACAAGCTATAAAGCATACAAGGAACAATTTATTTGCTTCCTAGACAAAGACAGGCAAATAAATTTTCATTAAAATGAATCAGTCTCCAAATGATTTTAAAAGTACAGGACGGGGGTGCTTGCTATCAAAACTAATTAGAGGACTGGGTAGTGGCAAAGCCACTAAAATGTATATGAGGGAACCGATCATCTCTAATTCAAAATAATTCTATAACCAAGACTTAGCATATGAAGAATGTTTGGCATCCACATAGTTTCCTGAAATTTGATACCTGAACTTGGCATGGAGACCACTGGCCATACTGCCAACAATAGCATGGTTTCACTGGGCAAGGCTTGGACTGTTCCATCAGGGAAGGGCAAGGTCTCCCATCACCTTGAAAGGGCTGGGTCACTGTTCGTCTTCTAATCATTTTTCCTTTAAAAATATAAAATGATACAACTTCAATGTGTCATCATAATTGTACAAATAGATGGATATATTATTGGGAGATAGTATCATATGTATCTTCCTTGAGGGTACCTCAGAGAGTCTTACCTGTTTGTACAAGGAAGACACCTTTTGTAGCTCAGCTGATATCATTTAGAGCAGCAGAGATATTTTCTTTTGTGTGGCTTGATCATTAGCCTAATATTAATTGCATTACAAACCAACCTGTGAGTCCGCATGTTTGAGAACATTCTGACCAAGGTGACCAATCCGAAAGCTGACAGTTCAAAGGGCATTCCACCATGCAGGATGTGTTCATTTGCCAGTTCTTCTCCAGGCCAAGCTGAAAGAGCAGAGCTAGATATGTTTGTATAGGCAGGGAGACAGGACCTTGAGAATTGTCAGTGGAAAAAGGAATGACAAGAGAGGAGAAAAGTGGACGAGGAAAGAACAGAAGAGAGTGTAGAGAGCAGTGCAGATGTGGAGACAATAGGGAAGAAGAGGAGACTGGAGAAAGGCAGAGGGGATGAGAGAAAAGGAGTAAAGATAGCTGCCTGACAAAGGGGAAAGTCACTGGAAAGACAATTTTCCTAACTATTAAGATTAAAGTCAACCAAAAAAAAAAAAGTAAGAGCCAAGGACAGAAAGTAAATTCAGGGGCATACTGACTCTATACAACTAACTATGTACTGTGTAACATTTTCCCAGGGAACTCCTACAGTTGATAAACCCCTTCGGTAATGTGACAGGATACAAGATCAACTCAAAAAAATCAGCAGCCCTCCTATACATAAATGATAGAAAAGCTGAGAAAGAAATCAGAGAAACCTCAACATTCACAATAGTCACAAATAACATAAAATATCTTGGGGTAACACTAACAAAAGAAGTGGAAGACCTATTTGACAAGAACTTTTTGTATTTGAAGAAAGAAATTGAGGAAGATATCAGAAAATGGAAAGATCTCCCATGCTCTTGGATAGGTAGGATCAACATAATAAAAATGGTAATCCTACCAAAAGGAATCCACAGATGCAATGCAATCCCTATAAAAATCCTAAAACGATTCTTCACAGATCTTGAAAGAACAATACTCAACTTCATGTGGAAAAATGAAAGACTCAGGATAGCCAAAACAATCCTGTATAATAAAGGAACTTCCAGAGGCATCACCATCCCCGACATCAAACTCTATTACAGAGCTACAGTAATAAAAACAGCTTGGTATTGGCGTAAAAACAGACAGGTTGGCCAATGGAACTGAATCAAAGATCCGGATAATAATCCACACAGCTATGAACACCTGATTTTTGATAAAGAAGCTAAAATTATATAATGGAAGAAAGAAAGCATCTTCAACAAATGGTGCTGTCATAACTAGATGTCAGTATGTAGAAGAATGCAAATAGATCCATACCTATCCCCCCACACATAACTTTTTCCATAAGTAATGAACAAATAGAATTAATCTAAAAATTAGCTGAAAGTTCCTATGTGAAGAATAAAGAAGTATAGACGAAACAGTTTTGTAATATTTCAAAACTCAAAATATCGCCAATATACAGACCTATAATTTTATCTTCCTGGTGTTATTTGTCTTTTTTTGTAGACACATTAAGCTGAATAACCAAATGGTTTTAAAGACAAACTGCCACTTAAAACCAAAGATAGAATGTACTGGGAAAAAAAAACATAAAAGAACAGTTTGGGAGCTGGAGTGTAGCTCAGTGATAGAGCATAGGGCTATTATCCTGAAGACTCTGAATTTAGTCTCCTGCACTGAAAATGAATGAATGAATGAATAAATACATTAGACCACTAAATTAAAGCCTCATAAAGGATTTTAAGAACTACTCGAGGGTGAAGAGATAAATCTTGGGGTGATATAGTGAATGTAATGTGAAATATTTATGATATGCTATACTTTCAGGAGGGTGTGTTTAACACAGAATCATCTATTACGAACTTACTTCATTAAACAGTGTTTTGGCTATCCATTAATTACACTTTTAAGCTTTGTTTCTTTCTCCTGTTATTTATTTCATCTTTTTACTCTGTTCCTCTGCCCTTCAATCATCTATTTCTCTGTGTGTGTCTCTATCTATCTATCTATCTATCTATCTATCTATCTATCTATCTA
>LOEQ01002090.1:3257-36256 GCA_001685075.1 Bramus lutescens | reverse complement strand
TTGGCCATTTGAACTTCTTCTGTTGAGAATTCTCTGTTCAGATCAGTACCCCATGTTTTATTGGGTTAATTAGAGTTTTAATGTCTAGTTTCTTGAGTTCTTTATATATTTTGGAGATCAGAGCTTTGTCTGATGTGGAGTTGGTGAAGATCTTCTCCAATTCAGTAGGCTGCCTTTTTATCTTAATGACTAAATGACTCTGCTTGGTGTTTTTATAGTATTCGGGTTTTAAATTAATTTTATTAATTTATTTATATTTTATTTTTATGCTTTAAGTATATCTCTAAGATATAAGTAAGATATGAATATTGATATCTTAAAATACAGGGAAATCATATTATCTTTAAATTAAGTGGCAGGTTTAGTATATAACTTTTTTACCAAATTGTGTTGGATTGAAACAATACCAAAATTCTGGTTATTTTTCTATAACACTCTCTAACTTTACCTCATAAATTGTTTAAAAATTTTCAAGAGTATAGCCTTCTTCTATTACAGACCTTCATACAAAGTGTTTACGGCAGAATCTGACTTTTTAAAATGAGCATGAATTCTTGTGTTCACTCACCTCACCTCTTTTTAAAAAAAACTAAAAAAAATTAGTGAAACGATTGATGCATATATAATTTAAAAAGTAACACGCAGAATTTCTTTGTATACTTTCTCTGGTTGCTTTAATATAGCCAGAATGTACCTCTAGCTGAGATATTGACACCGACACAGGCCACCGAGCTTCCTAAGGTGGCATCAGTTTTGCTTGCACTCATTTGCATGTGTGGGAGTTGATGCAAGGGACACTGTGGTTAAGACGCTGGTGACACCCATAAAGTCTGGAGGAGGTACAGACTCATGGCATATTTTGTAAAAGTGTTTACTATCTTGACTTCTTAGATTGCAGAATAGTTTTATTTTTAAAAACTGCATGTAATTAGAATTATACAGAAGGTGGTTTAGATATTAAGGGTCCCCAGAATATCCTCATATGTTGAGCATTGGTCCCAGTTTGTAGAGTCAACCACTCAGAAGTGATTGTAACAGGTGGGTTCTAAATTTTTCAATAAATCAATGATTCATAATTTTATAGTGTTACTGGGAAATGATGGAAATATGGGATAAGATCTAGGTCTGGTGTTGATAGGTGTTTTTGACATACTGATCTCTCTTCTACCCTCTTGGGCTGCAATCAGGAGAATACAGATCCATTATAACTTTCCACCAGGTTCCGTGTATCCTTAGGACAGAAACTGCAAAGTTACCTAGATAGGCACTGTTAACTCTAAAACTAATCCAAAATGAATCCCTCCTCCTTTATTTTCAGGGCTACTCTTTCACAACAATGAACAGCAGCTAACTAACCCATAGTCTATGGTGATTTGTAGCCCTTTTCACTCTGTATTACATTGTGAGATTCTTCCATATTCTATATGCTGTTGGAGATACATTTTATTGTGTGAATGTGTTTTGTCTTAATTTTTCATTGTATTGGTTGGTGAGCATTGAAGTAGTTTTAAATATAAAGTTAATATGAATACATCTGCTATGAATATTTCAGAACATGTATTTTGGTAAGTTAAGTATATACTTTGGTAATTATGTTACAAGGAGAGAAACATGTGTTGAGGCATTACTTTATATCACTTCATTGTAAGTGAAGTATGAAGCATTTAAAAATGAAATCACAAATTTGATATAAAGAGGAAAGAACAGCAAAAATTTCCAAAGGATGAGTGTCCCGATGTACCTGGTAAGGTTATAACAGTCATAGACTGTTACAGACAGGCAGAAGGTGATCATACTATTTTGATATATTCTTGATTCTGAAAAAGGAATCTGATGTATTCATAATGATCTAGAAGAAAGTCTAACAAAGAACCAATGGGGGTACTTCATAGCGCTTTTAAAAGTGTACTTATTCTTTTAACAAATTGTAGTGACTGACTTTGTTGATTTTAACTGTGGTTTGAGATGTATAAAAAAGCTACCTTGAGTGTTTTGGGTGGAAACCTTTTAAAACCGAGATCCTTTGTTCTTAAAAGATTTAAGGTGTTTGACTTCAGACTGATTTATTGTGTGTCACTGCAGAAGAAGGTATGACAGTTTTACATCTGATTTTTCAATAGAATAATCCATAAAATATTTCCTAAAACACCTACTTACTAAACTTTTAAAATGCACAATTTAGGAAATAAGATAAAGGCAAAACAGCAGAAGACTATGTTTTCAATCTCTTGCTTTTATTTCCCAATGTGTAGCCACATTCAATAATTGCCTGTTGTGTTTATCTAGGACTATTAAAACCTTGAATGCTACCAGTGAACTGCCAGATAAGCATTCCCTTGCCTATTCTACTAAGATCATTTTTGAGAGCAATTAACATCAAACAATCAAACAGGAGATGGAACATTTCAAGCATTTTAAGGCTAAATAAATTGCTGGCAACTTAAAGCAATTGATGGTTTCTGAGGAATACTAAAGTACAAAAAATGACTATATGTTTAAGATGTTAAAACTTTAGCAGTTCAAAACCTATTCTGATACTCAAGAAAAAACAAAAAAATGCTAGCAAGTTTCAAGGGGAACTACAGGACATACTGCCTCTGAGTCATATGCAGTCACTGCATTCATTTGAGTTATGAACATGCAGATAAAGAAGCTGTCAACAACCTTCACAATTAGTAAATTATGTTCCTGAAAGGTGCACTGTAAATGATTAAATAATTCATTCTGAAAGCACATAGTAAGTATTGGTTTGTGTGCTTGACACCTCTGTGAATGAGTAAGTCCAGTACAGTCTCTGAAACATCAGGATTAATCTAAAAAAACTTCAAAAATATCTTCCACCTAATATACATAAATTATCTGCTTATAACTGCAATCAAGAACAGGGTTATTTAACTTGGCTTTTTATCAGGGACTGGAAAAACTACAAAACATTATTTTGTAAATTACATATTCCAAACTTTAATTTGATAACTTACAGAAAACCAAACTATAACATATATTATCTAAACTCCACTATTTAAGTGTTCTGCCCAGGCTCATATATTAGATGAAAAGTTGCGAATCAATATTGGGAAATTAATTATCTTGGTGAAGTACCCATGACAAATAGCATTTTGATGTTATCTGTTTGCTTTAGATAAGTACACATATTTTCTATGCACTTAAACACATTCTTAGAAAACTTCAGCATTGTTAGAAAAAATGAGGGATTTCTTATGTTAGTTCTATAACAGGTCTATTCAATGACTAAATATATCTAGATTCCTTTATATATCAATGCACTTACAGAGTAGAGTTCTCTGTCTAAACTCACACAAACAGTTCCACATAGTTCACAACTGTGATACAACAAAACAAGTACTGAATAATACTCTACTTACATCAGAAAGCTTCCATGGGATCAGGGAGGTAGCTCAGTGGGAGTGGGTACTTGTTTCTAGTCCTGAAGACCTAAGTTTTATTTCTGAAGCCCACATGATGAGGAAGATTACCCACTCCTAGTCAAAGATAACTCCTGTCTTTTGACTTCCATGAATATTGTGGCACATGCTTCCTGCCACATACACACAATCAATCAATTAAATAAAAGGTTATTTGAATGTCATCTATACTATCACTTCATACAGTTCATATGAGGTCACTTTGCTCCCTTTGACTGACGTTAGAAGCTATGAGAGGTCAAAGGTTAACAGGAAGAGGATTAAAATACAGTAGCAGAAACCATGCGTAGATAATTTTTCTACACTTGGTTTATTATTGAACATAATCAATTGTTCTCAGCTGTAAATATATTCTAAGGAGTACAATGTGTTAATTCTAAAACCAGAAACCAAATCCAAACAAACATGGAACATATTGAAGGCTGCACTGAACAGCATAGCCTGAGGAACTCGGTGAAACCATTTTAAGAATGGTATTATTAAGCAGGAAAATAAGTTGAAGTGTGAAGATGTGCTGGCTAGTTTTATATCTTCAAGACACAAGTTATAGTCATCAGAGAGAAGAGAATCTCGACTGAGAAAATGTCTCCATATGATTGGTCTGTAAAAGCAAGACTGTAGGGCATTTTCTTAATTAGTGATTCATGGGGGAGACTCTAGTCCATTGTGGGTGGTGCTATCCAGAGATAGTGGGCCTAGGTTCTCTAAGAAAGCAGGCTGAGTAAGCCCTGGGAAGTAAGCAAGTAAGCAATACTCCTTCATGGCTTTGAATCTGCTCCTGCCTCTAGGTTCCTGTCCTAACTTTCTTTGATGATGAACTATGTTTTAGATGTATAAGCTGAATAAACTTTTCCTCCCCAAGTTGCTTTGGTCACGGTGTTTCATTGCAGCAATAGAAACCTCAGCTAAGACAGAGGAACAAGCACACAAAAGCAAACTGCAAGGACAGCTGTTTTTCTGTCACATATGCCTTGAACTGTAGCTGTGGAGATTCCCGAAATCTATCGCTCTTCACCTCCGTGGTGGGGCTCCTCACCTCCATGTTGGGGCTACAGGGAGACCTGGAAGCATGCAGCTGGGAACACTTCTATCTTAAATCAGTACCTGCACCATTGCTTTCTCTTTGTGTTAGGTCTCTACAGCAATTATCTATTTCTCTGGTTCTTCAACTTTGAATCCAGTTATCTCAGGAAAAGTCAGATGCGTACAGTCTGCCTTCTTTTCACATTTGAAAAGCAGAAAAATACCCAATTTTTGGATAACTGTATAAGGCAATACTAGTGGTATGTGTGATCTCAAAGGAGAAATTAAAAATTCTGAATTGGATTAGACATTAAAAAAATTGTAGCAACTGAAAAGGCTTTTTGGAAATATTAGAATTCCATTCCAGTTTGTTTATAAAACTCTCTTCATTGCCTCTTCTGCTTCATACAACGAAGTACACGCTTCCCAGGCTACAAGTAACCACGACAGGAAACAACTTCTTACTTAATTTTGCTTCTAATCAACTTTTAATAGTAAACCTACATCCCCCCACCCCAGAATCCCCACACAAACAAAACACATTTCAGTTACTTTGTGCTTAGTGGACATGTGTCCTATCTGAAAAATCTATTCTATCCACATTCACAATTATTTTTGTCAGAAAGACACATTCTGAGTGTTAGATGTAACATAACACACAACTTCTCAGATTAGAATCTATGCAAAATATCAAACTTGAGTGGATATACTGCGAATCTTATAGGTGCTTACAAATTCCACTGTTAAAGCCCTTGAATGCTGAGTAACACCTTCTATTTTTTTATCATTTATTAGCATAGTAGGCAAAGAGAGAAAGCAGGAATAATTTAATACAAATTACCCTTTTCCAAAATTAATGTTAAGAGGAAATAAACACCACACTAGTGGGGTGCTAGAGAAACTGTTCACAACTTCATCTTTGAGGTGACAAAAAGCAAATCTAGAAAAAAATAATAAAGTGTACTATGTGATCTACAAAGCATGTAGGATCTGAATGTCAGTGTGACATCACATGGCAAAGAAAGGTTAGAGAGTTATTGAGTCATGACTATTGAATCCTCCAAGTAAGTAACACGTGACTAATACATTTAAGGCAATTTGTGCTCTGTTTGCAAACAGAACAGCATATAACTTGGAGTGCTCTCTTCCTTCTGTAGCAGAGTTAAAAACATGTTCTCCTGACAACCCTTTGACAGATATATTGTGAAGAGTTTTGACAGATATACAGATTTATGCTCTTTTTATGATTTTAAGAGTTTTCTTATTTATTCATAAATACCATAATAAAATGCTAAAGGCGTATTGACCCATAAAATTTGATTTTCCATGAGCAAATTGGAACTTGGGCATCTGAATAGAATCATATAGACATTTTCTAGCACAAATAGCTCTTATTTGTTCCAAAGATCACAGTCATTTTCAATGATCCATTTGGCTACCTTTCAGAAATGTGTTGCACAGGGAAGGTAGTAAGAAAAAAGAAAGTGTCATAGTGGTCCTGGTCAACAGTAAGCACACCAGGAACCAACTATTCTTATGTTGGAAAACCCTCTCTAGTATTTCATTCATTCATATATTCTGTAAATATTTATCATGCATCAACTCCTCCAGAGGCTCAGAATATGTCCGTGTCTCAAGCGTCCTAGAAAATGTGTTCATGCATGATAGTAGATGAAAACACATGTAATGAGTGTAATAGATAAAATATATGGTATATTTATAAGGTGATACATGCCTTTGAAGTACCAAATGTAGGATTTTATAGTGTTGGGTTGGTTTAAGAGTTGCATAATAAAGTTTTATTGCTTACACATGAATGAAAAAAAGTATGTATATATATCTATCTATATATATATCTTGAATAAACCAAGTTATCATTGAGATTCTTTAAAATATTAGGGCTAACTAGCATAATTTTTTTAAATTTCATAATGGAAAGAATAGAATTTTTTTTAACTCTACACTTCACATTGAAATCTGATCTTATTAAAAGACAAAAAGTTTATACGGACTGAACAGAAACCATTTTATAAGATCTAATTTTAGGGATATAACTGTAGCATTTCTCAGCATAGAGTCTATCATTATATAACAGCCAAACTAGGGTAGTAAAACCAAGCCCCAAGTTTAAGAAATTAAAAAAGGGTGATCCCATGGGAAATAGTCTAAAAGAACATACAATTAAACCGGGGAAAGTCAAATTGCATAACATTGTAATTACTGATAACATAAGTCACAGAAGATGGACAGCAGTGATTAAACAGAATTGCCCCAAGGCTAGTGAGAATTGAGTAAGAGATTAATATCATTGTACTTTATACACATAGGGGTCAACTTTATGCTTAAATTGAAGCAGGAAGACAGTTTCTCTCCAAGCTACAAAGAACTCCACATCCATCATCCTTATAGAAGGCTGACTTGACTATTGAGAAGGTATAGAGCAATGCAGAGTATGCCTAGAACGGTGTGGCCAAAGCTGGCATTTCCTAAACTTTCAGAACTGACTGCACACATCAGAGACAAGTAATTGTAAATCAAAAATCTGTCAGTAGAAATGAAATTTCCTTAGCTGCTGCTTAGACTCAATCAGTGTTAGCAAATGTTAAGACACCTCACTGGCTATATCCCTATTATAAATGAAAAGATATCACAGAAGTTGAGGATGATGTCAGAGACACTGTCATCATTACAAATGACAGGGATACTGAAGAACTCAAATGTAATGATGATCTTGGCAAAGGGTTCTTCTTAGATTCTTCCACATTCCTCCTGATATTTTTTGCTGTCTGTACCTACCCTGGTATGCAGAGTTGAGGTCTCCATGCCTCGTCTTGATCACACTAAGTAAGAAGCTTGCCTTTGGCTAATTTCAATGACATTTATATTTTTAATCTTTTAATTATGATTTGTTAGCTAGCAAATTGTGATAGTCTTATAATTTTCTAAGAATTGTTTTCGAGGCACTGGACATGTGTACAGCTCTGGTGAAATCCTACTTAGTATGCCCAAACTTCTATTTTTGATCTCCAGCACCTCAAAAATTACAAGTTTTTCTCTTCCAACCCTAAAATATGATTATTGAAGTTCTCATGCATTTAATTAGTAGACCACAGTAGAAGCGGAACTGTATGAAAGCCATGCTGGAAGCTCAAGGTAATATTCAAAATATTTCAGTAATCATCCCACTGAAGAAATTAAATTTTAGCAAATAATTGTATCCTGCCCTCCAAAAGAAACTCAATTCCAATAATTTCAGTTTTACATTGAATAACTGTGTAAAATTTCATACATTATTATCTCAAAATAGGAAATGTACCTATATTTTTGGAATCTAATTGGTAAAACTTTTTATTATTTGATGCAAAGTAATTTATTTTTTTGCAGATATTTTCAAAGTTTAAACCCTGTTTGCTGTTGCTCAAATGCAGAGAGATTGTCAGTTTGGCAATACAATCTTACTAATCTGAAAATACATACACACATACATACATACATACATACATACATATATATATATATACAGCTTCTATTTATGGACTCTTCAGGGTTTAAAAAATAAGAACTGGGAGACAAAGTTAAAATAAAAGGGCAAGATTTTTAGAAGCTCCTTTGCTGGGAAAGGCTTAAGGGACTCTAAGAAATATGTCAGCACAATAGCACTTTGAAGATTTATAAATGTGAGATAAATGGTACTACTAGCTTACATTGTCTTCTGGACCTTATAATAAAACTGGACCAGCCTTGTTTCAATCGCAGAAGTTCTTTCTGCAAGGTTGGAGGCTAACTGCTGTGTACTTGCATCTAGTGATTTAATTCATCCTTTCCGGGTCGTTTCTATAACTTTAGCAAATACCTTTCATGTCTGACTCAAGCTAATACACTGAAAAATGACTTCATTCCATAAAAAAAACAGATTTATTAGGGTTAGGAATAGTGGCGATATATTGCTACTGTTACATTCAGATCAAAACTTGAGGTTTCGTTGTACACACTGGCTCCAAGTAGCCACTATTTACAAGTTTTTGGCAACTTAATTATTGTCTGTGCAGTTTACTTTACAAAATAAAATCAGGCATAGTTTTCTAGAAGTATTTCTGTTTGTTTTTCACCCTAGTCTCAACTCAGTGGACAGAAGATGGACAGATCTTTGCGAGTTTTGCATTTCCTCTCTATGAATGTAACGCATTCTGGGCGTATTTCAGTTTGCCAGTTTGGTTTTTAAAAGTCTCCCTCATTTAAAACGTCAATCTCTTTGAATTCAAACCTTTTCTCTTTTCAATTCCTTTCTGTTCACAGATCACTTAGGGATTGCTGGGTCTGTTGAATGAACAGGGAATACATTCCCAGGGAATTTTTTTGCATCTTTTTTTTTTTTTTGCCTTCCGTTTTAAGAATGTGAGCTTCATAATGCTGCTTCTAGCCAACTTGGGACTCATCAAGCAGCTTTGAGTCACTAGACTGTGCTGCTTTGTGTCCTGTTATGCATACAACGTGGACTATGTGGTACCCAGCCTTCCATTTAGAACACACTTGTGCAAACTTTCTTTTTCTCTCTGTAACACATCTACTACCAAAGAGCAACATGAGAACTGTAGTAGTATTGGGTTACCGTGGCTGTTGCATCGCGATGTTTCCACAATTCTACCATTTTGATCATAGCACGCCATCGCTTGGTAACGGTATCCTTGTCCACATTCCTTGCTGTCTCCTTGTACCTTCATTCCCAACAGCACTTCGGCCTTCCCTTCTGGTAAAATACAGTCCGACCAGTTTCCCACAGGCTGCGCGCTGTACTTGTCACAAGGACAATACTGAGTTTCAATCAAAGGGTACAAGTGGGAGTTTTTACATTTTTCCTTCTTTTTACTTTTTCCTGTAGAAGAGAGTTATGTTGGAAAATAGCATTATTATTTTCTTGCATCCTTAGATTTTTCACATTCTTTTACTTCCGTGTTCTGCTTTTGATTCTATTCAATAGTAGCCTATAAATAAATGATAATTTTCATTTCTAAGTGCTTTCTAAATACATTTTTGCTGATATTGGGTGATTTGGACTTTGCATAGTGGAACTTTTCTTGCTTTTCATTTAAAACTAGTCCACTTTGCAGAAAGGATTGTAGTTGATTTTTACACTCTTTGAAATGATTGAACTCCTCTTGTTTGTTCTGAGTCAGGAGTTTGTGGCATTTGCATAAACCTCTTCTTTTTAATATATGCAAAATTACAAGCGGCAGAGAGATAGATAACTCACTGCACTGCATTCTTCTTTGATGACTGCAAAGAGGTAGCAGAGTTCCAGGGGTTATATAAGTTATATGTGTATTTTAAAATTATATATTTAATTCTGCTAGTCATATCATATCAAATGCTCATGATATGTAATTATAATTCTGTCATACATATATTCTTTAAGTGCATTATGAGATCTAATCACATATTTAATTCTAAATTACACACACTGATATATATAGCTATATATGATTTATATATATGTGGTCTATACACACATATATGGTTTATATATGTATATGCATGACATATATAGCATACATGGTTTATATATGCATATATGTGGTTTATATATTTGGCATATATACTATATATATTTATATGTGGTATACGTACATATAAACACACAATATATAGCTTATATGTGTGGTATATATACACGTACACATATATATATAGATTATATATGTGGTATATTGTATACATATATAGCTTATATATGTGGTGTATATACATATACACATACACGGTTTATATATGCAGTTTTTCAGGGTCTTCAGTCTTCAGTTCATTTTATAATTTGACAACTCTAAACAGTCAACAATTTTGGTTTCCTTTTTTTATTTGCCCCTGACAGTATATTCTGATGCATTCAGCTTCAGTGTAGTGCCATGCCTTCTAAACTGCTAGCTAAGTCGTTGCTTTTTCCACTTTTTAAAACCATTCTGATGATATTTGAATGTAGCATTCAGACATAAAATTAATGTCACATTTCTGATCATAGGAGATAAACTACTCGCTGAATTTGTGGTCCTGAGAACAGGCTGAGATGGTAAAGTGGTAGCCTCTACTCCCTGTTCTAGGCACATCAAACTTTCTGGACAATGCACTAATGGTGCGTTTTTAAACAACAGTAATAATGTTTTTATTTTTTGCTGCATAGAGAACTAGGCTGCCTATTCTTTCTTCTAAGATGATAAGCTTCCATCATTATTACCTTGCATTAAAGTACAAACTTCAATATACTGAAATACTCAGTATAACTACAACAACAATAAGAGTTTTCAAGAATATTGTCAGAATGCTCTTGGTTTGAATTTTCGTGTATTTTTTTTTTGTCATGCTGAGAGTTTCCTTTAGCATCCCAGTTATTCTTACCAACAATAGCACGCTTTCTGGTCCTAATTGCACCACAGTCTCCATTGCATGAGGAAAACTTGGACCAGCTGGTAAATTGACAGTCATCTTGGCAAGGAATCTGGCAAGCCTGGGTTAGGGCTGGCACAGGGCCTGCATGCTGGAGGCACTCCTGGATGCTAGCCTGTCCTCCATCTTGCTTTCGACAAGTAATGGCTAAAATAAAAGCATGTGTCTAATTACTCAATAATTTAGAAATTCAAAGCATTTTTACAAAGTGAAGAATCCTCTTTTAATTCCCAGATTACAGGAGAAATGTTGTTAGAGTATTTCCAAGAATCACAGTAGACATAAAAGTTTGTGTGTGTGTGGTGTACTGTAAGTACATTTGGAAGTCAGAGTTTGACATGGAATGCCATTTTCTACCGCTTTCTGCTTATTTTTGATACAGGATCTTTCACAGAACTTGGCGGTCAACCATTGTTTGACTGGGCTACAAACCCTGAGTATCCTCTGGCATTTGCCTCCTACCATTGGATTATAGTCATGCCCGACTGCACCCTGTTTTTATGTGGGTGCTGGGAATCACACTAATATTCTCATGCTTATACCATATACACTTCACTCACTAAAGCATCTCCCCAACCCTTGTATATTCTTAAAATAACATATAGATTTCATTGGCTGTTTTGGAACAGGAAAACATACCATAACACACACACACACACACACACACACACAGAGTAGCATTTCACAAATTTTGCTAGATTCTCAGGATGATATTAATCAATTTTGTATGTGGGTTCAGTTTAGAAATTAGCTTTACCAAAATCTCATGAAAATGAATCTTGTTTGTGTTGACCATGGAATATTTGCCACAGTGCTAGAAGCATATCAGATGTCTCCAGTGTGTTTTTAGGACATCAAACAATCTAAAATTTCTATATACAAAGGTCTCAGTGAATACCTATTTCTTAGTAAACTGAGGTGGAGTAGCATGCTTATATACTTATCTTACAGCCATATCACCATAGAAAGCACCATTGTCTTCAACAATGAGAGTGTACTGGGTGTCTCCTAAGTGAATAATAGGAAGTATCAAAGCCCTGCATGACTTCTTATCTCAAGTTTATCACATCACAGAAATATTAACTCTGAATTGAAAACTAAATTTGAAAACTTTTAGCAAGCTTAAGGAAGCATGTCACTAATAGAATTCTTGTGATTATATAGGGACTTTAGAGACAATCAAACAATTTTTATTCACATAGTGATTCTTTCCAAGATATTGCTTCAGTGGTTTATTTAAAGCAAGAAGCAATTTTATTAGACATGAAACATGGATAGACAACATTGCATTTTATGGAACTGATTTTAAGGAAAAAGATAAAATGATACAGCTTCTTTTCTCTCTACCATTTTACTCTATAGATTATAAAAATCATTCATTCATTTATCAAGGAAGCCAAAGAAACATTAAACTTTCATCCTGAATTGAAGTCTTCATTAAATTATCTTAAATGGCCTCATTCACACTAGTTTACATGGCTCTTTCAGGTCTATGGTGGAGGCTGAAAATGCCCCTGCTGCCTAGCTTGCTCAAGATCCCATCATCAGAAAATTAAGGGAAGAATCTGTCAGGTTGGCCTGAATTCCAGCTGGGACACACGGCTCCACAGATTAGACCATATCCTCTGTACCTGTGAGCTGAGGCATAAAGGACCAGTGCACATTGTACAAAGGGCATGCAAAGAGAGGTAGTTGACAGATGGAGAAAGGAAAGATGCTCCCTAAAAGGTGAGCACCATGTGGATCAAATACATGAAAGATTATTTTGGGTTGCAGGAGCAGTTCCAGGATTTTAAAGCATTGGATAGAGTCTCGTTTGTACACTCTAGTTTTGTAGAGCCAATTTGTACAAAGAGAACAGAGGTCCTTGAATTGGGAAGTCATAATGCCCGGAATGATGGGCATTGTGAAAACCAGATGATGACAAAAGGTCACTCTCATCACTTTTGAGGAGACTGGCATGGTTCTGTGTTTATCACAGAAGTCTAAGGTACTGGTTGTGTAAGGCTAAAAAGTAAAAAGCCGATTAGCTTTTGAAATATAACTTTCTAACTAAACTCAAATGTTTTTATTTCATCGACTAAGGACAAAGTCCTGAGTATTTGATTCTTTTGCAACTCTGATGATATAAATTTGCTGTCTGGATGGAAGCTACTGCTCTAGGAGATAAAGTAGTATTGCATGTAGCAGAAACATCTGGAAAACTATTTAACACTTTGATTCTTGGATTTATCCTAGATGTATCCTTACTGTGGTCAAGAAATAAGAGCCTTGCTCAGTCTAGGGGGAGGACCTTGGTCATGCTTCAAAGTGAAGTGTCGGACTTTGTTGTCTCCCCATGGGAACTTTTACCCTTTCTAAGGAGTGGGTCCGGGAGCAGGGCTGGAGGAAGATGAGGGAAATGGGAGGAGAGGAGGGAGTGGGAACAGGGACATGCATTTAATATGAGAAAAGACTATATTTAAACAATTCTTTATGAACTAAAATGCCCAAAAGACAGTAAAGTAAATGCTCAGCATCCTTAGCCATCAGAGAAATGCAAATCAAAACAACTCTGAGATTCCATCTTATACCTGTAAGAATGGCCAAGATCAAAAACACTGATGAAAACTTATCCTGGAGAGAATGTGGGTTAGGGAAACATTCCTCCATTGCTGGTGGGAGTGCAAACTGGTACAGCTTTGGATATCAGTGTGGCAATTTCTCAGAAAATTAGGAAACAACCTACCTCAAGACCCAGCAATATCAGTTTTGGGTATATACCCAAGAATGCTCAATCATACCACAGGGACATGAGCTCAGCTATGTTCATAACAGCATTATTTGTCATAGCCAGAATCTGAAAACAATCGAAATGCCTTTGAACCGAATAATGGACAAATGAGATATGGTACATTTACAGGATGGAGTGTACACAGCAGAAAAAATGACATTGTGAAATTAGTGAGCAAATGGATGGATCTAGAAAGCATCATATTGAGTGAGGTAACCCAGACCCACAAAACAAATATAAGTACTCACTCATTCATAAAGCAAAGAAAAATCAGCCTACAATTCACAATACCAGAGAACCTAGACAACAAAGAGGACACGAAGAGAGACATACATGAATCTAATTTACATGGGAAGTAAAAAAAGACAAGATGTCCTAAGTAAATTGGGAGCATTGGGATCATGGAAAAGGGGAGAAGGGGAGAGGATAGGAAAGAAGGTATCAGAGAACAATATATAGATCAATAAAAACAACTTTAAAAATCTTGATAAAGAAAGAAAGAAGCACTTTTCAAAGCTGTTCAGTATTCAAGACACAAGAGTTCTGGCTGGACTAGTGCATAAGATAGAAACTTTCCTGGTACTCAGTAACCCTTGTACTATGTAAAGCTTTGGAAAAAACTGGTGAGAGGATCTGAGACTCTAAATGGGTTATTGTTCTCCTGAGAAAGTTTTATGGGGACTTGTACAGGTATGGCTCAGTGTGAGCATCCATTTATTTTGAAGGGAAGTCCTCTGTAGCACCATAGAGGTGAATGTTCTGATGGACTTCTCTTTATTCCTGCCATTTGCAGATAGGACCAACCACTTACATACCATAAACCTAGCGATTTGCTATAGTTTGTTGGCAAAGTTGCCCCAGAGATACTCAAAAGAAAGATTTGAGAAATGAAAATATTTGTTGCTTTACTACCTAGGATATGTAGAACCTCCAAGAATGGTTAATTAGGAATATTAGATGTGTGTCCATATTAGAATTCTTCTGTAGTATTTGTAACTAAAATTAAGGATTCTAAAAAATAAAGTTGGTGGTCTTCAAAATGAAATGAATATTTCTGTCTGAAATGGAGACTCAAATATAAATCTTTGGAGAAAGTTAGTAAATATTCCTTGGGTTCTTCATGAGGATCTTTGTTTATCTCTCTCTCTCTCAAGTCTTATTTAGGAATTACTCCATGTATCATCACATTGTGGTGTCAAAAGGAAAATAAATATGACTTCACTACCAACATAATTATTTAAATAAATTAACACTGTTGATAAATATACTATTCACAAAATTTCAATGGTTATTTTCTCATAGTCAGGCATGGCATAAAATTTTGTTAGTGCTTCAGGTAGCTGAAATGGAAAACAAATTTTCATAGTTGTTTTCAGAAATCTGCTCAGCACTCCACTTCCCTTATCAGGGATTTTCAACAGTGGACTTTTGGAATGAATCACGCCATGCTATACAAACAAGAGCAAGAACACCATTTGTACAATATATTGAAAATTTATCATACATCTTAATCTGTTTGTATTCTAACTTAGAGAAAACACAACAATTCAAACATAGAAATGCGATCTAAAATGAACTTCCTGCAACTGGGTGAGGAAAATATAAATGTTTGGAAAGGGAACCATCTGGTCTCTCAACTTGTAAACCTTAAAAATCATTTGTGAGCCCTTGAAAATGGGGCGGTTTTAATTGTAGCATGAGTGGAACATACCAACTTGGTTTTCTGTCATTTCAGCAAGCTACACACACCCAAGCAATTGTGCTTGTATTTGCATCTGTCTTTATGTATAATGATTATGTAGATTCTCCTTTGTGTTGAGGCCTTATTAGGAAGATGGTTCAAAATAACGCTATCCTAAGAATAGCGGATCACAAAATCTTCTTGGTGAGATTAGCAACTATCCACATAATTATTTTCAAGGGAAATAACACACCTTGCAGTATGTTGACTATATTCATTCGCTTCATTTATGAAATGTAAAGATATAAATATCACAGCAAGTTTTATGTGTTGCAAAATTAAATGACTCCAGCTGGGTAAAAGCCCGAGAGACACAAGTATGAATAACTATGGAGTAAAAGATGAATAACCTTAGGCAAGCATCAAGATTCAGGTAATATGAAATTATAAAATATTATAAAAGCAAATAAGAAATTCAGTTTCTTCAGCAAATAAAGGTTATAAGATAAACAACTCAAAGTGGGATTAGATCAAGATCATTTATAAAGATACACTAATCGAAGAAAATTTGCAGACCTTAGGGGGACTAATTTGAAAAAACCAGTGTGTAATCATTTTTATGAGTGTACAGGATGTGTGTGTATGTTGTGTGTGTATGTTTACATGTCTCTGTGTGTTCCTGTGAGATTGCTTATGTCTGTGAATATTGGCATGCACATGTCATCGTGCATGTGTAGAGTTCAGAAAGTACCCTCAGATGATCCTTACATTCCTCTTGCTTGAAGACAAGGCAGGCTTCTGTTTTTCACAGATGAGTGGCTCAGCCTACTTGGCCCATGAACTTCCAGAGGTTCTCCCATTTCTGCCTCACCTCTCAGCGCTGCTGCCTTGGAATTAGAGCACGTGCTCTTGTATTCAGCGTACATGGGTTATGCATATGAGCATTCAGGTCCTGTGCTTGTGTGGAAAGTGCCTTATAAGCTGAGCCATCTCCCTAGCCTAGGTATGTAGATATTTTTGAGATCATAGGGGAAAATTAGATATGGCCTAAATATTAGACAACATTAAATTATTATTAAGTATATTTGAAGTAATAGTATCATTTATCATATCATATCATATTAGAAAAGAATAAAGTGTCTACAGGAAATAAGTATCTTATCTAGGTGTTGCTTTAAATACTCCAGGAAAATTATTTTGCAGTGTTCAGGGAGTGACAGGGGACCAAGATGGTAACATATCTAAAACCTATTATGCTGAATAAATGATAGCCACACTGTGAATACTCATTCTGATTTCCCCATTTTTGTGTGTTTTTAAAACATCTTCCAAATTTAAGTATCATAGTCTAATAAACTGAGTAAGTAATTTCAGAATATTTTGTGTGACTATCTCTGAACTAGGTTTTATATTTATTTTAAGTTACATGTTGTGTGCTTCCATGTAGGAGTATGAAAACATCAGAGCAGCTGCCCACAGAGGCCGTAATAGGGTACTGGATCCCTTGGAGCTGGAGTTGGTCTGATACAGATGTTGGGAATTTAATCAAGGTCTTCTACAAAAGTGGTAGAAGCTAGAAAGGAAAGGTACATACAATTTTAATCACAGTACTCAGGAGACAGAAGCAGGTACATCTTTGTGAATTGAAGGCCAACTTTGTCTACATAGTGAGTTCCTAGATACTTAGGGCTACACAGGAAGACCCTGTCTCAGAAACAAAAACAAGTAAACAAAAGCGCCCATGTTCCTAACTGATGAGCCATCAGCCCCAGAAACTGTGTTTTAAATAAAAAAAAATATTAAAGACTCAAGGAATGAGAGGAAACAGAGCTAGCACTGTTAAGAGTGAATGGAGGTGGGTACACGTTGATTTGAGTATCAGACTGACGTTACAGAACTTGGAGTCAGAAATCTAACAACACAAAAGTGTCCCTACTCACCTTAATTTTCTTGAAGAGGTAGAAACTCCCCTGTTATTCAGGTTGCACTAAAGTGGGGAATTCAACTAGACCGTGTATTACTCTACAGTATGTAAGGCCGTGCTGTCGTTTTGCTTAACTAATCAGAGTGAAAGAAATTGCTAAATCTAAAATGTGCATACAGTTCATTTTAGGAAGCAGAATCTATATCTTGATGTAATGAAAACTGCTGAATTATGTGTAACAAAGAGGGCAAGAGGCGGTGAAACCTTATTTATTACATTGAGTTAGGTACAAACATGTTGTATCCTACCACAATAGTGTCCAGATGACATCCAGACATCATATGCTCAACTTATGAGTTATTTCTCATAGTTTCATGAACAAATGGTAACAATGGGAATGAAACCATATAAAAAATGAAACAGAAAAGGCTTAGCATGAATAAGAACTTGTTACCAAGAGACCTAATTGTGCTTAGATCCAGCCTATAAATAATGCAAGAGCATCCCAGTTGTTTCTTAGGTAGATTTAATGACCCTGGTCTTTCTTTGTAGCAAAGAGATTTTCACTAACATAGTTGCTAAATTATACTTTCTAATTACAATTTGTGAACACAAGCCTGTCAGAATGGAAAAAGAAACCACTTCTTTTTAAAAATTACTCTTAAATAGTTTCCAGTGATCCCTATGTCATTGATGCAGATAATGTGTGTAAAAACATCCACCCCTCTTACTAGGAAATAATGTCATCTCCCAGAAGATTAGCTCAGATCTAGTTCAGCTAGTCTGGATAGGAGATTTTGGGAGGTTTAACTAACTACATAGCCATGTGTGGAGGAACATCTAGGAGCAAGCATGGTCACAGGATGGTGCCATGTGTATTTTATGAGCAGCTGTTTGAAAAATGGCAAATACTGGCAAACAGTTGATAACAACGGTCTTGGAGGAATCTAAGAGTGAATCAGAATGTCCAAGGCAACTAAGGTGTTGAGATTCATAGACTATCAGGAGAAAGCACTTGAAAATGGAAATCATTATCAAAGCTTTGAATAACAGTTATAAAAGTGAAAACTAGAAAACTTAGGAAACAATCAGTAAGTACAATCAATCCAAAGAAGGTTTTAAAACTCACTCATAAGTGGCTTTTAAACATAAAGCAAGGAAAACCAGCCCACAAATTACAATCCCAGGGAACTTAGACAACAATGAAGACCCTAAGAGAGACATACATGGATCTAATCTACATGGGAAGTAGAAAAAGACAAGAACTCTTGAATAAATTGGGAGCATGGGGACCTTGCGAGAGGGTTGAAGGGAAGGGGAGAGGGAAGGAGGGGAGCAGAGAAAATGCAGAGCTCAATAAAAATCAATAAAAAAGAAAAAAAACTCTAACATAAGTTTCCTTAAAACAACATTCCCTCTTTTTTTACTTAGTTATTTTCTGTTTATATTTTCTGTTTATAAATGAATATAGTAATATGTATTGCTGAAATAAACTGACTCATATATTTGATCTGATCTGAACTTTAATAATACCTCTGAAACCATTTTTTTAAAAAGAATAAAATGGACAAGAGTCATAGGCAAAGGATAGGGCTCAACACATTGAAATCCAAGATTTAAGCACATTTCTTCATTAAAAAGCAATGTGTTGTGCAGTTAAATATTTTTATCTCACATTTCACAAATTATTTAGATTTAATTATGATTACATAAAGTATCTATGACAGGAGATAGCATTGGGATCAATATGGATACTGTACTAAAAATACTTTGAAAATATTTGTATGAAAGATTTATATCTAATTTTTATAACTTTTGTACCATGCTCTTTCAATAATATATAATAAATAACAAAGCTCAGAATTTCATACTGATATTTGCTCCTTTTCCTTAGAACAATTGTTGAGAAAAAAATAAGAAAACAACCTGAAACAGGTCATTACTAGTATTTTTTTTTAATGTTCATTGACCTTTGAACTTTTTTGGCTTCCTCTTTTCCAGAGGTGCCCCGCTTCTCCAGTCTCTGTACCTTTGACCTGTGGTTTCACTGACTCAGACACTGTGCTGCCATACATGACCCTACAGGAGGTCATATTTTAGATATTTGTATAGTGATGCTGCTGTCCAGGCATTGAGAAATCCTCTCAGCCCTGGTAGGGGTAAGAGGGTCAGCCTTCAGCTTTCTTTTCATGTCTGGACCCTGAATCCCCAGCCTGGCCCAGCCCCTTGACCTAATGTTTGTTGATCAGGTATACCAGTACTCTACTGAGATTATCCAACCAGAAGGAATAGTAATCCTGAATGTTCCTCAAACTTTCTGGTTTTGTAGAATCCATTGGTCTCCAAAGACTAATCTCTCTGATGGTTTTGAAGAGAGGCTTCCAGTCTGACTGGGGCCTTTGATCTTTTCTGGTATTCCATAACTTTGTTTTCTAGCCACTGATTATTATCTATAGGCCCTTGCTCAGTCTAGATTGGATTCAGACAGCCAATCAGCCTTTCTGTGATCTACTCACTTTGGATGCCACCTAATCTCACTGTTACCTGGGCCACCATGTCCACTCTGATGGCTGGTGAAACAAGACATGGAGAACTACAAGTCCAAAACTTTGGTGCCTGTATAGACACTGGCTACATGCTGGCTAAGAGCTAGTGCTGGTTGATCTGAGGGATATGAGGAATTGGGAATTAATTGGTGGAGAAATTTGAGGATTTGTCATGCCGTCAGGAGAAGAAGGCATGAGATCTAAACTCAGGTGTGGGCTGCCTAAAATTATCATAGTTATGAGCCCTATGTTTTATTTCTAATGCAAGTCCAGTGATAACTTTACCCTTAAATATGACAATGAATTAACAATGTATTCACCTTCATCTTCTAAACACCATCTGGATAGCAGGAGGGTGAATAGAGGGACAGACAGCACAGTCTGCAGCTCTATGGCATGTTGTTTTAACATCACCAAATCTTACTAATCATTTCTTTAAAATCTCTTTTCTTTCTTTCTGTTTTTTTTGTTTTTAAGCCATTAGATAATTCACTACTTCTGTTTTTGTTTGTTTTAGATTTTAATTGAAAAAATAATTCATTCTTTTTCTCCTGGTGTTCCGGTTCCTGAGGGATGTCTGTCTGCCTCAAACACATTTGGAGAAGCCCCAGAGAAACCAACTATTACTCTGCCCTTAAGTGTATAGATTTTCTATCATGCTCTTTTCTTGAGTCTTCCTGTGTTTAAATGTAATTTCCTCTTTTAGTGGTGTATGGCAATAGTCATCTCTGATATTTTCCTCCAAATTTTCTGACATTGCTGTGCATATCCAATAATAATATATTCATTGCTAATTTGCCTTGAAACTCAAATCATGTATGCTTTAGAATATTTTATACCATATGAAATTATCTAGACATTTTTATTCTCTCAACTGGCAAATAACATGAAGCAACATGAATAGTGTGGCATGTATTTAACAAATGCTTGTTTATGCAACCTTTATTATATTGAATACTATTCAGGAATTTACATTGGCTATAGGGACTGGTGTTACCCTGTTTAGACAATTTTTTGAGAAAGTTCATTTTAACAGACTTGTAGACCCTTATGTTGTGATAGGAAGTTTAAGATATTGATGATATGGTCTGAGCTGTGTTTCTCAAAAATTCCTAGATTGGGGCTCTACTCCCAATGTAATGGAGTCATGAGACAAAATCTTGGGTAGGTAATCAGGGTCAGATCTGTTCACAAAGGAATGATCTCTTATGATGGGATTGATGCTCTTACAAAATGAGACTAGAGAGAGCTTCCCCTCCATGTTCATATGCCTCTCTGCCCAGCCTGTCTCTGCCTCTCTGTCTCCATCTCTCTATCTCTTTCTCTCTCTATTCCAGAAGTTACAGGGACAATGCTCTCTGACGGCCAGAAAAAAAAAGACTTTACCAGAAATTGGGCTGCTTAGCACTTTGAACTTGTGGTATATTGTTAGAGCAACCACAGCACACCATTGAATGTGTATTTATTTTACAAAAGACTATTAGATTTCTATAGGATCACATATTGTTCTTAAAAAAAGTTTCTGTCCGAAGCTGCCAAGGGGTATAGGAGAGAATCTATTAATATAATCTGTTATACTTTTTTAGTGATGTGAAAGCTTGTGTCTTGTGAGAAAAACTGAACCAAAGCAGGACCTCACAAGTGATGTGCTGCGATGTGCTTATTTATTACACAAAGCAAACACTTTTACTATTCTCTATGCAACACATCATGGAGAAGCCAGAGATTAACATCTAGCTGTGATATGATTCATCATTAGAGAGAAGTTTCTGGTTCTTTTCTTCTACATTCTCTGAATTTTCAAGTCTTATCTTTATTTTTCCCTTTAAAATTTTACTGTTGGAGTTCAGAAAGCCACCACTGTATTCTCATATGTCCTAAATAATACTGCTATTCAATTCTAAAGGGAGCTATTTTACTAGTATAATAGATGTAGAGCCTTCCTTTCTAGTAACATTAAGTAGGTTTCTTCACTGATGGACATAATTTGGAAATTTGAGCTAAGGACAAGATAGAATTGTCTGATGCTATTGATCATATTAGTAATAGAAGTTGTGACTATATCATTAATTATTTGCTTCTCATTTAGATTGGGGCAAGTAATTGTTTTCTGTAAATCTGAGATAGTAAATAATTTTTGCTTTCTGAGATATATTTTGTTTCTTGTAGCTACTCAACTTTGCCACATATCTTGAAAGCAGCCATAGATACTGTATAAAGAAATGGCTATGACTGTTTTCCAATAAAATGCTAACTACAAAGAAACAGACTGTGGGCTACATTTAGTTGACAGGCCATAGTTTAGGCAAATCATTTGATAAATGCCATAAAATAAATATATCTATTTTTAGAGTTCTAGCATAGTGTTTAATGGTAGTGGCTATATTTTAATTCATATAATTGATTTCTGAAGTAAAGAATAAAATGCTAAACTAAAGTTACTAAGTTATATAAATAATAATTTTAATCTGCATTCTTTAGACTAAAAGAAATAACTAAAGAAACTTGGAATGTGTGTAGGCTGGAGAAAAAGGAAATATACTATTGGAAAAATATTATTACCATATTTTAATATAAATACATATGATATCTAGGAGATGTGAAGTTTTCTATAGTATAGCAAACCATTTTATGAAATGTTGGTCAAATAACCACCTCCCATTTATGTCACCTTTACAATTATATATCCCTTTCGGCCTTAGATTAGGAACTTTCTACTTGGTGACTATACTATGTAAATCATACAAATCATAACCTTCCAAATTACCTCTGCATTCAGAATTAAAAGGTTCCACCAATGTAAGCAATATGAAGTTGAAAATATTGGAGTTAGGGAGTACAAGGTTCAACTGTAATTCTTATTTCTACTACCCATTCTGTTTTCTGTCATGAAGTCACATAAACATATTCACTATTTTAAATCCAATATCTCTTTATTTCTGTACATTTTCATACTGTGGCTATCATCTGAAATTCTGGTACTTCAGTATTTTATTGTTCTAACAGTATCTTAGCCAGAAGCTGGACCCAAGTGTTTTGATGTTCTAATTTATCCTGCACAGGCTGACAGATACAACACTGCTTTTATCAGGCCTTGCTCTTTTCACTTATTGAACACGGTCTCAAACACTGATCCTGACATTTATAGGTCTCCACAAAAATCTCCCCAGGCTCTAGCTCACATATCTGTGGCCTCAACCTACCCACTTTTCAATGAGCTTATTAATTACATTTAATAACTCCAATACTTAGCTTATAGAACCGATCACCTTGTGCATTCCTCTCTCCTTTCTGCTTATTCTAGGTAGATGGGACAAATCAAGTGGAAGCCAGTGCTTTAAGTCTTTCCTGCTCCTTCAACTTCAAATGATCAGATTTGCAATCAATTGCTTTTAGTATCTACATCCTATTTGTTGGGTGAAAGTAAATGATTTCATTTCCTTAAGAAATGCTAGCTCCTTGGTTTCAATCTCCCCAGCCTTTCTTCAACACCCATGCTTTATTCTGCACAGCCTCCTTAATGCAGCCACAAATGAATGTATGGCTAGAATAGGAAGTCTGACAAACTAGACAACACAGACCTTCCCATTCTACAGACTTTGATGACTTAATTAGTACAACATGATTCCTTCAATAACTAAAGGAAAACATTTTCTTTCATTTTATTTTGCCTGTTACCATATGATGTCAATGATAAGGACACTGAGACATTGTCAAACTAATCATTCACAGTTCTGGAATGAACCATGAACATCAATATAAGAACACATTTCTTTCTTTCCAAGAATAAAAGATTTCTCTCCATCTCATGCCCCATAGGATCACAGGCAAGTAAAAGAAATCTCCATGGGCTGGAATAATAAAGACAAGAAGTTCGTTTTCATGAAAATTGTTATCCTAAAGTGAACTACAAACAAACCAGTTACTATGATGCAAATTTGTCATCCCAGATTTCCTGAAATACATAAGATTTCTGGGGTGGAGTGAGCAGTGTGGGGATTGTGCCAAGATTAGAAAGCATTGCTTAAAGACTGGGGCAGGAAGAGCCACCAAACAGGAAGCCAACAAATGAAAAGTCTAAAGAAAGTGAAATTGAGGAAGCCATAGACAACTTCCTTTTTCCCAGAGAAAGTGGGTAAGTGTATTAGATATTAAGAACTATTCACTAGGACCAGAAAAGTACAGAGTCTATGAGATTTAGAAATGCTAAAGTCAATAAACACCAGAAGAAATCAGCTTCTGTACAGGCTGTGTGTCAAAACAGCAAGATGTCCTTGTTCTTACTGTGGCTGCTGTGCCCTGTGATAGCCTATGCACAGTCATCAGGACTATGAATTGACAGGAAGGCGAAGGAATTATCTTTTAACGAAGACAATGTGAGCCCAGTTCTACAAGGCTTTTGTGTTTATCCTCAAAGGGAGGAAGTGAATCACTCAAGTTTGTATAGCTTTTAATAGCAGAGTTTTGAATTATGAAGTCATTTCACATGTGTACCACTTTCATCATTGTCTTGTTTATGTCTACTACTGTTTTGATTGGGCACCATGGCTAAAACCAACTTTAGAAGGAAAGGGTTTATTTGTATTATGATTTCATATCATTCTTTATCATTGATGGAAGTCGGGACAGGAACTGAAAGATGGCAGGAATGTGTAGAAAGGAAGTGATGCAAAGGGCATGAAGGAATGACTATGTCCTCAAGGCTTGCTCAGCCCACTTTCTTATTGAACCTCGGACCATCAGCCCAGTACGGCACCACACAAAATAAGTTGGGTCCTCCTATATAAATAACTAGTTAAGAAAATGTACGTCATGCTTGCCTACATGAAAACGTGTGGAGACAACTGAGGCTCCCTCTTCTCAGATGCCTCTAGCTCTGTCAAGTTGATACAAAACTAGCCAGTAAAATCATGTCCAACATTTCCTCTAGTGGTATCCTATAAAATATATCTTTCAGATTCTGACCATTGATCTTTGAGAACTATTTGTGTGTGTTTATATATTCAAATGGAAAGAATCCTACATTTGGACCAGAGTTTTTCTGTTCCACATAGAAGGACTAGATGAGGAAATCCCACCTTGCATTTGTACTAAAATTGGAAATGAAACTTGTATATCTTGACTTCCAAACTAATCCATATCTCTGATCATTAGCAACTCTGTGTGGAATCAGAAATGTACATGAATTCACACTTGGCTTAAAGGGAGAGTGATCAGCGAATGATGAGTCTGCTCTTCTCAAGTATTTTGAAGAAAAGTTTACAGTGGGAAGGGTGACTTAGTTCATTATAGCTCTACCCCGAGTTGTTTTTATCTAAGGTTTATGACAGAGATGAGATCAGAACTATGTGATCCAGCAACCAAGGAAGGCCATCACTTGGATAGTCCCAGGCTATCTCAAGAAATGGACAAGTTCCTGCTAGTATTACACACACACACACACACACACACACAAACATACCAGCCAAGGGACGATTCACCCCATCAGAGAACTCCTCAGGGAAATAAATGTACCTGGACCTTAAACCTAGAGCTTTTAATCTGCACATTTGCCAGAACCTGTTCCCACCCTCTGCAGGATAGTCTACACTTACTTCAATTTTCAATATGTCTGTATTTTTCACTATCAGTATGAAATGGTCTGTGTTGGCCAACTCACTGCTTGAGACACAAAGGATCAGAACATCATGTTAGCTCATGAGATATCACAGACAACATCCCCCACAGCAAAAGGGACTCAATGGAAGTTATTCAAGTAAAATGGAATCCTAAATGTCACCATGTCAATAATTAATGGGCACTATGAACCCATATAGACCCTGAATTTCCTGTGATCCCCCTCCCTGCCTGAGTAAAGAACTTGCTCTGAAGCTGCTCTGAGCATGAGACCCTCAGGAGCTCCTGATGTCAGGGGAGTGGTTTCTGAGGGTCTTGCAGCTGAGAGTTAGGGTGTGACCAATAGTCAAGGAGACCCTATAAAAGCTGCCCTGGAACACAATAAAGAGGGCATTCTTGGTGTTACCCGTGTCTGTGTGTTTGTGTGTTTTAATCTCTAGCCCCTTGCCTGACTCGTGAACTGCACCTAGCGTGTAGAGCAGGCATTGCACTACAAATAATATCAACAATAGAGTAAAATTTATATTTCAAATGAAGATTTCTTAAAAGAACTATATAAAATTGATTATTTTTCAAAGGATTTTTTCCACAAGATTAAAAAGGAATGTTTTTTAATGTAAAGGCTAGACTTCATAATAAAGTCTATAAAAATGGAAATTCTGTCCTATATTTTAAAACTTTTGTATCCTCATTAAGAAAATAAATACAAATGAAGGTGCGAAGCATATCTTTAGAGGTTAAAGAAAGGTATAGGCATGTGCAATTATATATCAAGCTACGTTTCTGGTATACGTATTATTGACTGATAGTTTGTATAAGTTAAAATAATGAAATATCTAAACCCCAACTTTTCTATTTCATGCATGGGTATAAGCAATATGCTCCAAATTTTGAAATGTATTTCCTATAAAATCCAGCACTTAATTAATGCAAATCTGGAAACTTTCTACCACACACTTCTACAGGATTCTTTGTTTTGTAGAAGTGCAGACAGTCTGCACTTCCTGTACTGTAAGTTTTGAGTAAATAAATATGCAATTTAAAAGCCAGCACCAGTATCATCAGGGTCATGGATAACTTCTGTGACATTAGGGTTGTCACCATTGGGAAATCCAGGAAAGCTATCCAGCTATACTACATTGTGTGTATGGACAAGTATGATGCATGCAAACAAGGATGCATAAATCATAGTGATTTTTAAGATCTCAAGTAAATTTCTATAAATTGTCATTGTTGAAAAACATACAAATGCTTAGTTATAATATCATCTATGTCATAACCAAAACCTACACCAGATTTTCTTCCACCTATTAATGATGGAAGAACACAACAGTTATGTGTTCATTCCAAAGAACAAAATTTCAAAAGCTAAGTTTCTGTTTCTTAGTGTTTTGTAAAATAGGGTAAAGCTGTTCCTATCTGCTCTGCTCTGTATGCCAAACTTGATATCAAAGCAAAATGCAACAAGGCAGTGGTGGGGGAGATACAGGATAAAATATGAAGAAGTGAGAAGCAAATCGACCTTTGTGTGCATTCTCCCACCTCTTGCCTGCCGTCCAGGCCCACAGCCTTCCTGAGCCCCAGGGACATCTTGTTGAATGCTCCAAGGAACTAACTGGCACCTGCGCCATTTGTGAGTCTTCCACCTACAGAAGGAGAATAAAATCTCAGTGAGAGAAATGGCAGGCAAATCACAGAGATAATGTGTTAACAAAAAGCAGGCTGTTTATCCATCTTCATTTTTTACCTATGTTTAATTTAGGTGCTCACTAACACCTGCTAAAGACAATATTAAATTCAAAATTCTTCCTATGGCACTATAGACAAGACTATATCATTGGCAAGTTCTGTAGAAGCAGACTTCGCAGAGCGACAGGATGCATTTGGCCTCTTATTTATACTTCCAAGAGATGCCCCAGCTGGCATCAGAAGTGTTGCCTTCCATTGAGTAAACTCCAGTCAGTGAACTTTGGATGATCACTGCAGAGGTAGCAGCAACTGAAATTATAATATCCCCTAATGAAAGCAAATTCCAAAAATCAATACGTTGGGAAAACAGTCAGTAATGTTCATAGTGTAAATACATAGTAATGACGTTTGTCACCTCTGAATTAGTGATACATGTATGAAAATGGCAATTTGCCACTAATCACCACTTAAGTTATCATGTTGTGATCACACATTTCTTGAGTTATTGCCATATTATATAGTGTTTCATTTGTTGTCAGGACTGCAACGGTACTTTTCAGCAAGGTTCAATGAGAAAGTTTCTGTCTTAATGTCAAGGAGGCCAGGTTTCTGTTAAAAAAATTCAGGTTATGTGTAGTTTCAGTGACTTCAGCTTTCCTAGAATTACTAATAGATGAATAGATCAGACTTCTCACTAGCATTACAGTAGAACAATGTCATTTCCTGAGCCTCAGTGCTCACACTTAGGAGAAACAGGGGCTCTTTGGAGACAAGAGAGACAATCTTGGTTATTATTCCTCAGTGACAAAGAAGTCCTTTCCTAAGGAACATGTATCTTGTAATTATCAACTATTTTATGCATTTCTTATAATTTATATCAATATAAGATGTTCTTCTCTCCTACTAGAGGTACCCAAACAGTTGGAAATTGACACCTATTTTTGCCTTCAGAGAGGTAACGTCAGAAATGGAGAGGTTCTCTGAAATACAGGTGAGGGATGGTTGCTTGAGCAGTGAACAACCTACTGAGCTGTTGGAAGGAATACCAGCTTGAAAGATGTAATCGGAAATTACCCAGTGCACCATGTACATCCTTTTCACCTTTACCTGTAGCTGTGACATGTGGGAGGTGCCTCACAAGCCTTCTCCTCATATAAAGGGTCTGAGCAGTCCCGGCCTCCATTGGTTGGCAGCTGAATGATGACCCGATGTCGAGACTGCTTTCTGGTTCCAGAGTTCCCTGAAAGGAAGCAATGCTTCAACATCTACACATTGCACTGATAACGGAATCTCTCAGCAGC
The DNA here is from genome assembly GCA_001685075.1 of Bramus lutescens. NCBI lineage: Eukaryota > Metazoa > Chordata > Mammalia > Rodentia > Cricetidae > Bramus > Bramus lutescens. Next base: position 7,825 of record LOEQ01002090.1, on the reverse strand, counting down.
AGTTGGTGTTGAAGAAATTCCCCTCACTCTAGGGACATATGCTGTGACATGCCTAAATGAGACGGCTTATTTCATCTAACCATTTACTAATTGTCTCTTTCACAGACCACTTACATCCAAAACCCAATCAGTTTATATTTTAAAATGTAAAGAATAAAGAGAAACTCTTCCACATTCAGCCAGTCCTTCTATTGTGCAGTTGCAAAGTAATTGTCGTTTTGCATTTTTTATCCCCTTGAGAAATATGACAGACCTAATTAAATCCTTCGCCTTACTGTAAGTTTATTTTCATGTCATCTCATGTAGCCATGTTTGCCACATGGGACTCATAAACTTGCTGTGAATCTTCCTTAGGAGGATATATTCAATATTATAAGGCTATTTTGTTGTTACTCTCTTAATTTGAAAGTCATGACTTATAAAGTATTCCAGCTATTTATTATTCATTCTAAGCAGCCCAAGAGCTTCAACTCAGGCCACACTCTGAGCATCATGCTCCATGTAGAGAAACAAAAGAAGTTTCCTGGAGAAAGACATTTTTTAGGGAACTGTCAAAAATAGCAGCAATTACTTTAAGTAAATAACTCCAAATGATTTTTAAAAATGGGTCAGGGGGCTTTACCTTCAACAAAGATAACAGTCTGTCAGTATAAATGTATTACTAATTAAAGAATGTTCAAATTTGCGTTTTAGATTTTTAAGTAGAGGTATACAGTTAACCAGCTTCGATGAACTCTATTTCAACTTTCGATACACACATCTTTTAAGGGTGAGTAGCTGCATGGTACAATTTCACTTGGAAAAGAATTCTGTATAGAATTCTGTATGCGGATAATATAATTCCTGATATGTTTACACTATTTTGCAAGATTTTTAAATATTTCATACACAGTCTACAGGAACAGCGGGGTCTTAACAACTGAAGCTCAAATGGAAAGGAAATAAAACATTTCAAAAGTTATTGTGGTTAAAAGATAAAATGATTCAAAAGTGAAAATTTTCACACAACAGAACCCTTTTTCATGAACTCAAGATATTCCTTAACACAGTGGTGGGCAAACAAGGGCAGTCATGCCTAGAGAGGACTCCTAACCCAGACAGAAGAGCTGATCAGGTACCTGTGATTTCTGAATGACTCTTCTGGGTAAGCCCTATAGAAACAGTATCAATAACAGCAGATAGCTGAGTCCAAACCATATGCACTAAGTCAACATTTCTGATTGCAAGGTTCAAGAGTCTGTTTTAAAAGCAACCCAGTAGCTTATGAAGAATGGCCACGGAAAGGAAGAGCACAGAGTGGACTGAATAGATGGTTATGCGCACCTTGTTCCAATTTAAGATTCCAGATTACTGTAAATTGTTAGGATTGTTCCTATTGTGTGTGATTCATGCTTATAGCCATGGTAATTACGTTAATGAATAATTGGAATACTATAGTTAATGGAGTAGGGAATTTGGGACTGGAATTTCTGGCGACTAGGAATTGAAGTATTTGGGAGCACCGCTGTGAACGTTTTATTGTAGCAATATAAATTTGAATACTGACTCTGGATTTTACATATTTAATAAGCTATGTTCAGAGAAGATCTAAGAAATGTCAGTAGAAATTTAATGTTACCAATGTTTCTCTATTCATTATATTGTTAAAATGACTTGCTTCAAGTTCAGGTGATAAATGCCTCTGACAATCCAGAGCTAGGGGCATTTTCAATTCTCTGGATATTTTTCAGAATCCATTAGGCTTCTATTTTTCATTTTGGTCACTGGAATCTCAGATCTAATTTTCCTCTCCATTACATGAGCATACATTAATTTTGATTTTCTCTTTGTTATTTTTCTTGGTTTGCCTTCATACCCTCCCCATTCACTGCTTAGTTTCACTATTCTATCATTTTTAATATATATTTATTTTTTTGGTATATGCTTAGGACCAACATTTAACATTTCTAAAAAGAGTATATAAACTAAAGCAACATCTGATCATTTGGTTAACAACTGAAGAGGGAATACTTTATTTCCTTCCATCCCTCCCTCAGTCCATCTCTTTCTTTGTTTTCTTCATTAGGAAAAATGTCGGCAACATATGTGTCTTTGTTACCTAGACGGTCAAAACATTTAGAGGAAGTCACTTTCTAACTTTTATCAATTTGCATTAGGAAGTTAGACACAGAATTAAGGCCAAGGGGCTGGGGATTGGAATGGAGGATGAGCTCAGCATCAATGACACCTTATGAGCTGAAGTTCCTAAGCATTGTCTAGATGTCACTTGGTACATAGTCAAGGATAATCCAATTCATGTGCTCCAAAGTCGGTTTTCAGTTTTCTTTGTATCTACTTTTGAAACACACATGTTATCTGAAATACAAGCTTATAATGTTCTTTTGGTATCATTTTATTAAAATTAAACACTTGCATGTTAGAAATCAAAGAATATGGGTATTTTTTCTTCTTCAATTGACTGTACAGCAGAAGTCCATGTATTCTTATACAAAATTCAAAATCTTTCACCTCATGTGGCCATAGGACAAAAGATGTGCCCTGATTAGACTGGATCACATTAAAACTGAAGTCTTCAGAGAGGAAATTTAGTGGTGTTGCATGGGGAATATCGACATCCTTGTTTCTTCTCTGACCACAGTTAAGAATTTGTGTGCAAACTTTAGGATTCAGTCTGGATTTAGACCTATAGCTACAGAATCCATGGGGGTTTTCTAAAGGATGCTTATTCACAATTTTTGCTATTAAACTTGAAAATTGGTAACTTTTTGCATATATTTGTATCCAGTTTATTAAATGTGTTTGGAAATACATAGGGTTTTCACTGATCTCTGTGAACATCCACAAAATTGTCTATGCATAGGAAGTGGTTTATTAATGCTTAATGAATGAGAAAACATTTATTTTGCACCAGTTCAATTGGTTTATTTACATGTTCTGTTTGTTACTATCCATTCCCTGTAATAAGTGCCTGGTCCTAAGTTTGCACATTGAGGATTAAAAACAAACATGCTATCATTTGATGCTTTGGGAAATAATGAGCATGTGACTAAGAAGGCCCTGTGTGCTATATTTTTATCCAGAAATCCGTATGAAAAAAAGAATAAGAAAAGGGAATTATATATCCAAAATAACTGTGTTCTTGTAAGGTACACACATTAAGAAAATACATCAGTTATAAAACTATTTTTTAGCAGTTTTTCAGTTATCTCAAGCCATATTTAATCAAAGAAATGACTTGCGGATGAAATTAAGAGTAAAATTTAGCCAGGCACTGGTGGTGCATACCTTTAATCCCAGCACTCGGGAGGCAGAGGCAGGCGGATCTCTGTGAGTTTGAGGCCAGTAAGGTCTACAAGAGATAGTACCAGTACAGGCTCCGAAGCTACTGAGAAACCCTGTCTTGAACAAAAAAAGAAAGAGTAAAATTTATTGTTAAACTAGTTAAAGGACGAGTGACAAATTTGAGTAACAGTATGTGAACTGGGAAAGTAAATTTAGACACAAGAAGCATAATACAAATTAGTATTCAGATCTTTGGGGTAATATTAGTATATCTAGGAAACCTCACTAACATCACTACAAGATTGGCTATTATAGATGACTACCTAATAACCTGTATTTCTTGATTATACATTACATTTTTAAATGAGTTTCACAAACAAGAGCAGAAAATACATATAACAAAATTGACCTTAAATTTGTATCAATAAACCAAGATCCATACCAATAAAAAGTATTCATTTCTATAGCATATCCTCCTTTAAATGTAAACAAACATTTAAAAGCAATCATTTATGGAATTTGGGTGTCATTCTCTAGACTACTTCCTGCTGAATGGGGGTGCTGTCAATCAGGTCTTGCATAGTATGTCCTATGTGGTAGGTCCTGAAGCTGTTATAGATGTTGGATCATATGGGCTATTGCTTCAGGGGCTCTTCTCTGATAAAACCATATTAGCTGATAAGGATTCCATAGATTTCTGTGCTCTGTAGAAACAAAAGCAGAACTTCTTTTTCAAAGCAACATATCCTTAGACACAAATTTTGAAGTCAAGATACCTTCATGCTGGTTTAACTTAGCATCCTGTACAATGAAATGTCTCTCTGCTTTTTATTGGATTATTTGTTCTTTTGATGGCCATTTCTTGGGTTCTTTGTATATTTTGGAGATCAGCCCTTTGTCTGATGTGAGGTTGGTGAAGATCTTTTCCAATAATGGAGTACAGACCTAAACAGAGAACTCACAACAGAGGAATTTAAAGTGACTGAAAGACATTTAAGGAAATGCTCAATATTCTTAGTCATCAGAGAAATTCAAATCAATAGAACTCTGAGATTCCAGCATGGGGGTGGGGGTGGGATTGGGGTAGAAGAGAGGGGAGAGAGAAGGGAGATGGGGAGGATTGGGGAGAGCTTGGGGGAGTGGGATAGGTGAGATGGAGGAAGGGTGGATATGGGAGCAGGGAAGAAGATATCTTAAGTAATGGAGCCATTTTAGGGTTGGCAAGAGGCTTGGGTGATATAGATATGAATAATTTGCATTGGTATGGATTTTAAGGTCAATTTTGT
>LOEQ01002089.1:259087-273122 GCA_001685075.1 Bramus lutescens | reverse complement strand
AGAAGAAGAAGAAGAAGAAGAAGAAGAAGAAGAAGAAGAAGAAGAAGGCGGCAAGCCTGTTGGGCATTTTCTTAACTAGTGAAGTGACTGATGAGGGAAGGCTCAGACCATGGTGGCTGGGGCCATCTCTGGACTGGTGTTCCTGGGTTCTATTAAGAAACAGGCTGAGCATGCCATGGGGAGCAAGCCAGTAAGCAGCACCTCTTCATGGCTTCTGCATCAACTCTTGCCTCCAGGTTCCTGCCTTGTTTAAATTCCTGTCCTGGTTTCCTTCAGTGACGAACAGCGATAGGGAAGTGTAAGATAAACAGACCCTTTCCTCCCCAAGTTTCATTGGTCATGGTGTTCCATCATAGCATTAGAAGCCCTAATTAAGACAATATACATAAAGGCAAAAGAAACCCTAAAATTCAGGATGGGGTAGAACTGTGTATCTCAAGTTCCAAAAGACAAATATTCTACCCACACTGCTATCTCCAGGAAAGATAGGAAAGATGTCCTTCACAATTTAGAGAGAAAGAGAAACTTGCCATGGTAAGCAAACTGAAAGAATTCATAACCATTATGCCAGCCCTCCATGGCATCCTGTACACAGAGGAGAAAGATAAACATATTGAGGCTGCAAGGAAGAAAAGCTCACTGAAACAGCAAATAAGAGAATGAGGATTACAGAAGTATCCAATCACTACAAAGAAATGAAATGACAGGAATAAATATGCATCTGTCAATAACAGTTCTGAATTGAAGTTATTAAGCTTCAGTTCCCAAATCAAAAGACAAAGACTGCCTCACTGGATTGAAACATAGGACCTGAATTACCCTAGGGAAGTGCCCCCCAGGGACTCTGAGCACCTGCGGATGAAGAACCATGCAAAGGGGGCTGGAGAGATAGCTCAGCAGTTAAGAGAATTTGCTGTTCTTGCAGAGGACCCAAACTGGGTTCTCAGCAGTCCGGTCACCTTACCTACAGGGATCTGATGTCCTCTGTTGGCCTCTGAGGGCACCCACAGGAATGTAGTGTTACATGCATGCACATGCAAGTGCATGCACATACGCACACACACACAAAAATATAATTTAAAGAAGAACCATAGAGAGACAGTTTGTCTTACCAGAAACCCAAGTTGATGGCTGAATTCAACAGCCATAGCAAATGTCAGATACACAGTAGAAAGGAGGTAAGGAAATCTGAAGTAAAAACATTTCCAAGCCCACAATTCCCTTCTCCATCATTATGTAGGAGTGTAAGCAATTACACTGTGGGACTGTGGGACCACGAGAAGACCTCCACAGAAATGAATCCAATCTGCCTGAACTCACTGTCAGGGGACAATATTTCAGCATCCCACAAACATAGAACCAGAGGAGAAGGCACAAATTTGAGAAATCTGGAATGCACATCATCCCCACCGTATCGGGACCTCAGAACCTGGACCAGGGCACAGGATCCAGATGGGAACAAGAGACCACGAGCTGCACAAAGTGCGGAGACAGCAGGAGCAGAGTGGTGAAAGGTGGGGAACACCCAAACTTGGGGTGTAGATGGGAGGGGCTAGATGGATTACAGAACTTTGTGACAGAACTTGGTGCACTATCCTGGGTCAGCGAGAGGGCTCAGTGGGTAAAGGCTGCCATCCCCGAAACCTGGCACCAGCACATATGTGGTTTATCAGCATGCAGACAGACAAAATACCCCATATATATATGAAATTCAAACTATAGTGCAAGGATTCTAAGAGTTCTTCCTTCTCTTGTAGAGAACTGGATTCAGTTCCCAGCATCTGCACTAGGTGGGTCATGACCACCTCTAAGTCCAGTTTCAGGGATCCTACTCTTTGGGCTCCACCAACAAATATGAGGTTCACATAAATTCACATGGGCACATACACAGAAACTAAAAGAGTTAACTATTCTTTGTTTTATTTCATCATAGACTGAGAAGGGACTCCCATGGCTCTAGCCCTACCTAAGCAGTTCCAGGCAGGTGATGACTGCCTGGGAAGGCACGGTCACTTAGGACACAGACTGGCCACTGCTAGGCCTCCCATGACTCACTGGTTGACCGCACATGCTCATGAGCATACAGGGAGTACTGACTGGATTCAGTGGGCTATAAGTAAATAGGACATGAACTTGGGGGAAATATGATAGGGTTCATGAGGGGAGCACAAAGGGGAGGATGGAGGCAGATATAACCAAAGCACATTATAATTTCAAAGAACAAATAAAAATAAAAATTTCCAGGAAGAGATAGCTAACATCAAGGACATTTCAAAAACAGTGATATGGAGACCGACCACTGTAGCAGCTTCCTAAAATATATGCATGCAAACATATTTTTAAAGGTTTAATTGGAATTGCCCTACATTAGAGCAACAATGTCCCCATGGGTCACTACATACTAACACATAAAAACCCCACTGCGCCCACTGCTGGGAAGGGGCAATCTCTTTTGGACTTATTGCCTTCTAGGTGTTACAAGCTATTGCCATTGGTCTTGGTTACCCTCCAGAACTGGACAGTTTGCTGAAGACACTGCACACATGCGTCAGAACAGAGAGATCAAGCAGGTGCTTACCTGGAAGCCTTGTCCCTATTAGTTAATTTTCATAGTGCTAAAAGGTGCTATGCATGTACTAGAGAAGAAAAGTAATTATCACCTTACCCAGCTATGAACCCTGCAAGCTACCACTGGCCTGCTAAGACATGCCCACTGATGCAATACTGGGAGGGATGTCCTGGGTGTAACCAACCACTTTCTGATTGGATACAAAGCCTACTCCACAAGTTGAAACCCGTGTCTGGCCCTGCGGCTAGACAGGTCATAGGTCCTGTAGAAGTGTATACTACTATTATTTTGCTAAATAGGCATAGCGTCAAACTGACTCCTAATGACTTATCATTATACCCATAGATCAGTGCATCTCTTGAGCCCCATCACAGAAGCTTCTGTTTGGATTAACACAGGGACCCCCAGTCAAATTGAGGTGAATGAGATGCTGCAGAACGCTCACCTCTAAGTAGAATATCTACATCATACCCTCTGCTCCAAGGGATCACTGAGGTAGAGAGGGCTGAAGAGTTTGAGAGCTAGAGGTGGATAATGATGATGAATTGGATATGTTTTAGAGCCAGATGTGGTGGTGCAGGTCTTTAATCCCAGCACTCGGGAGTCAGAGGCAGGTGGATCTCTGTGAGTTTGGGGCCAGCCTGGTCTGCAGAGCAAGTTTCAGACCAGCCAGGATTACATAGTAAGATCTTGTCTCAGGAAACAAAGAACAAAACCAAACCAGCAAACACAAACAAACCAGATGCTCAGGAAGCTGAGGCAAGAAGACTGTTTGGAGCTCAAGCAAGGGCAGCACTGAGGTCTAGGTCAGCACAGGCTAGAGAGTAAGAACTTGGCTCCACAAACAAACGAGCAGCAACAAAACTCTTTTGTTTTTATTAAAACATTCAAAGTCACTATTCTCCTCAGCCACTGAACACTCCATCTGAAATAATGATGAAGTCCTCCCATACAACCTTTTGTTAGAAAACATAACAAATCTATGCTTTATTTAACTTTCCTTCGACCACTTCTTAAATACACACCAATCCCCAGGTTAAAATAGTCATCTCTAGTCCCATGACCAATTTTAATATTCACCTACATGTATGTAATTTTACCTAGTTTATTTGAAAACAATATTGAATGTTGAAAACAATGTTCTTACTATTTATTTCACTATTGTATTTAAACTGAAACACTTTAAGTTGTATAAGAAAATTAAAGTTTAAACCAATATTAAAACTTTGATGAAAATAGGAAAGTATAATTCCTAAGGATCAGAGTTCCTTCAATAACATCAGAGTCAGCACAGACATGGCCAATTGGACCATTTTGTCCCATACCTGAGACACCTTTTTCATGGCTCCCTATAAAACCTGAAGAAAATGTGTTCATGAAGTTTGTTAAATTTGATTTGGAACTGCATGGCTACCTCTCAAGAGGCACGAGTTTCATCCGACATAAAATAATGGAGCTGATACTTTTCCACAGAGGGTTTTTCTCCCGAACTGCAGCAATCTCTTTGTCAGGTCAAATGATGATGTGATATATGAAGGATTAGCACGACACAAAACAATGAGGCTTAATCCAGCATGTTAGCATGCGTTCGCTCGGCACACTAGGGGAGCATCAGATTGTAAAATTACACAGGATACAGTGCTGGGACGGTACATGGGACAAGAGCGAAGTCCCCAAAACATTAGGTCTAATGTCTGCACAGTTCGAATGAACTCACTCTAAAATATGAAATACAACACTCATTTAATTTTAAGGGGTTGAATTAGAGTCATCATTTGATTCAATTTTATGTAAAAATGAAACCTTACAATGAAAGGTCCATTTAAATGTACTTTATCAGGATGTCAGGATGTCCTCAGTTTAAGAGATAGGCTTACATAATTCACAAGTACAATAGAAGACTAAAATTCCCTACTTTACTCAGAAAATATACAAAAATTAAGTTATGTGTCCCATTGGTACCAAGCTTTCTACTTTGGGAACATGCCTGGCTCACAGCCCTGGAATCGTGCTGGTTGATCAACCCCCCCTTCACACACATCTCACCCCCAGAAGCATTTAGAAACTGTCTCCTGCAGACTGAGAAGCCGAGCAAGGGCATGGAATTGTGGGTACAAAAGCTAGAGCCATGTAGACAGTCCAGGCTGTCACTAGGAGATGATCAAGGACATGACATGTGTACATAGAAAATTCACTTTACAATGAATGAATGAAAAGAACCAAACCTGAAGAAAAATGTCAATAAACCAGAAGCTGTTTCAGTAAGACCCCCAAAGGTCCGGCAGTCTGTTGTTCCAGGGCTGTTTCCGCACGCCCCTCAGCCACTGAGTGGAATGGAACACCTTTTCAGGCATTCCTCTGCCATCCTTGCTGCCACAGAATTATTTAATGGCTTTGCTTTTACAACCAAACATTTCATAGTTTCACAAAATAAACCAGGGACTCATGAAAAAGCCACAGAATAAGAAAACGAAAAGGAACTACCAAATTCTCTGCAGTGCATGTAAACCTGCTGTGTTTCAGTCAAAGTGAGGGGAAGGAAGCAAGGTGATGCCCGCGAAACAGACGCCTTCCCCTCAGCAGCCTTCTGCGAGGCGAGGCACTCAGGACGGAAAACCTCACAACAGCCTCATGCTCTTCATTCACACAGGCCCTCAACCTTCACATTTAAATATCTAGGTCATCTACTTTTTCCAGCCAAGAGCAATTTTATTTTACAATTCACCATATTCAGTTATTTTAGTCACGGTGTCATTTGAGGAAAATTTATTATCTTTTCTTTATTATTTAAAGTATCTTAATCTTTTACCTCTGGTTTAAACTGGCTGACACTGATTGTTAATGTGAACTATTTTCTTATTTTGGCCACTTTACCACTTTAATTATTTTTTAACACCTTAAGTATTTATTACTTCATAAATTTTACATTTCTTGCCAGGTGGTGGTGGCACACAACTTTAATCCCAGCACTCGGGAGGCAGAGGCAGGTGGATCTCTGTAAAATCAAGGCCAGCCTGGTCTACAGAGTGAGTTCCAGGACAGGCTGCAAAGCTACACAGAAATCCTGTCTTGAAAAACCAAAACCAAAACCAAAACCAAAACAAAAAGAACTTTCTCTTTTAAATGGATTTGTTTTTACCAGAGTATTTGGAAACCATGTTGGTGCTACTGCCTTCGTTCTTCCCCTTACTGCTCTCCTTGTCATTTGGTGCTGGGTGTATCCAGGGTGGCCTGGAACCTGTCATCTTCCTGCCTCCTCTGCAGAGTGGGACGGTAGGCCTGCACCACCGTACCTGGCTTAGACTGCTATCTGCAGCCACTACGATGCTGAACTTATTTCCAAATGCTTGGGTGCTTTTGGGTACCTTTTTGATATTTTCTGGTTTATTTCCATAGCATTAGAGATCAGACTTTGTGTGGTTTCTATTCATAAAAATGTGTTGATGGGTTTGAAGATCCAGGATCTGGTTCATCTTGGAGGGAGAGCCAGCTATGGCCTGTGTACCAAGCCTGTCAATCTGATAATTTTTCTCTCTTATCATCTAACACTTACATCTTGAGGAGGATTGGATCTCCCCAGTTCTGTTTTACTTCTACCAGTTTTTGTGTCATGTATTTTAAATCTCTCTTCTTAGATGCATAGATATTTAAAATTGGTTTATTTCTTGTGCAATTTTGTTTCTAACTTTTTATGTATGTGGATCTTGGGAACAAGGAGGTGCAGATGCCAAGAAACTTGAATGCAGACCCATTGGAGAGATTACTTCAGCAAGTAAGTATTCTATAATTAAAACTCAGTAACAGTTATCTATACTTTATTTAAAACAAATAAACAAAAATTGTCCTGATTAATTGGATTAGCATCTGACTATTTAAAAGGAAAAAGAAATATTAAATTCTTACTGTGTTCTGTGTGAACAACTGTTTCAGTTTACTTCCAGATGTGAGGGCTGGCAAGATGGCTCTGTGGGTAAAGGCACTTACCCTCAAGCCAGGGGACCCAAATTTGATCCTCAAGACTCCCGTGATGAAAAGAGAGAGCTGAGTCCCAGAAACTGACCTCTACCATGACTCGTATACACATTTGTGTGCATACATGCATGCACGCACATACAATAAATAATGTAATTTTAAAATAATAATTCCTGATACATTTTCTCTTCTGACTGAATATGTGTGACACTCTGGTTTTGTGCATTTCTACACAATTAACTATTTCCAATAAGTCATTTTTACTTTGATCTTAATACCTTCCATTAGTTCTCATTATATAAAAATGTAAAAAAAATCAATATTTTCTAGATGAATAGAGACTATAATTATTATAGAAATTTTCTTTTCCTTGGAGTTTTTTTTTTGATAGAGGGTCTCCCTGTGTAGCCCTGGAAGGCCTGAAACTTGCTATACAGATCAGGCCTGCCTGAGACTCACAGAATCCTGCCTCCTGAGGGGATTTAAGGCATGTACCATATTACCCAGCCTATTTTTGCTTTTAATATAGTTATTCCAAACATTTTTATTCATGTTTTAGTTACTGCTCCATTGCTGTGAAGAGACAGCATCACAATGCAACTTCCAAAAGGAAGCATTTAACTGGGGGCTTCCTTACAGTTTCAGAGGGTGAGTCTCTGACCATCATGGCACGGAGCATAGCAGCAGGTAGGCAGACATGGAGTGGTAGCTAAGAGCTTATATCCTGCCCTATAAGCAGGAAGCAGAGAGAAGAAACAGACTGACTGGGCCTGGCATGGGCTTTTGAAATTTAAAAACCCATCCCCTGTGACACACATCCTCCTACAAGACCACACCTCCTAACCCTTCCCAAGCAGTTCCACTAGCTGGCGAACAAGCATTCAAATATATGAGCCTATGTGGGTCATTTTCATTCAAACCGCCACAATTACTATTTGTACAATATATTCTCCCCATTTCCTTTTAATTTGCTTATACCATTATATTGGAAGTGGATTTCTGACAGATAGTGAGGTCATTATTTTTAAATTTGATGATGGTTATATTTTAATGATTATATTTAAAGCAATTACATTTGATGTAAATACTAATATATCTGGATTTAGAATTGGTTTATCATTTTTGTGTTTCTCTCAGTTTTCACTCTTATTTCCCATGTTTTCAATTTCTGACTATCCTTAGTGCTCCATCTTAACTGCCTTTTGAATTAATCTGTGTTATATTTTGTGTTCATTCAGTTGTTGATCTAGATGTTGGACTATATACTCTGCTTTTTAGACTCTTCTTATAAGTCTACTTGAACAATTCAAGTGAAACACAGCAACATTAGCGTGCAGGTACTTTCCATGTTCCCTCTCTGTATATTGTTTATTTGAAGTAAACTGACATGCCCTAAATACCCGAGAATAAGCTATTGCTGCTCATCAACTACTGAAGAACCAAAGAAAGAAGTGCTCTCTTTGCCTGAGTACTCACCATTTCAGGTGCTCACATATCGGCAGGCTTGTACCTACAGTGCACATTTGGTCATTCTTATTACCACTGTGCACGTGTGCTCGGAAACCAGAGTTCAAGCCTGCTTGCTTTTCTTGCTTGCTCTATGCATTTTGAGACAGGATCTCATTGAAGCTGGAGCTCCCATTTAGCTAGAATGCCTGGACAGTCTCTCTAGGGATCTGTCTCTCTGTTTGCTCCCCCTCCCACCTAGGATGAAGGTTATAAACACATGCCACCACACTTGAGCTTCATGTGGGTACTGTGGATCTGGACTCAGGCCATGCTTGTGTGGTGGGCACTTCACCAACTAAGTTCTCTCTCCTTGCAAACACTTGAAAAGCAATTTGTACCCACACCTACCCACTTCCCAGAACAGGAATTAAGGGTAACCCGATCAAACAGTTGTGTTCCACTCAAGAAGTACTATAAAAAATTGTAACTAGTTGATAATAAGTGTCTTAGTTAGGGTTCTTATTGCTGTGAAGAGACACCATGACCACAGCAACTCTAACAAAGAAAACATTTAACTGGAGCTCGCTTACAGTTTCAGAGGTTCAGTTCATTATTATCATGGTGAGGAGCATGGCAGCATGCAGGCAGAAGTGGTGCTGGCTGGGAGTCCTACATCTTGATAGACAAGCAACAGGAAGTTGACTGCCAGTCACACTGAGAGAAGCTTGAGCAAAAGAGACCTCAAAGCCCGCCCCCATAGTGACACACTTCCTCCAACAAGGCTATACCTACTTCAACAAGGCCACACCTCCTAATAACGCCACTCCCTTTGGGGTCACTTTCTTTTAAACCACCACAATAAGACAACATGCATTGATTCCTAAACCCCTAAAGTTAATAGCCTTTGGGAAAAAATTAAATTCCTCATCCACACCAACCTATCTCAATCAAGTATTCTTGCAAATTACATCAATTTATTGGATTTACCATACCCCTAAGAGTTACACCAGGAATCCTGATCCAGATGACTGCAGACATTTGAAACTGACAGTCATAGTCTGAGGAAAATTTGATCCTAAAGCATGCACACCATGGTGCTACTTCCTGGGGGTGAGTTATTTATTTATTTATTTTAATATAGATTCCAAACCTTTAATATGCCTCATAAGAAACTGTCTGGTTCAGGAAACAATACAAAGAAACTGATTAAAAAACAGTATAAAAAAGCAAAACAGTATGCTGTGGATGTAAAAAAAAACAGCTGTAAGGTAGGTATATTTTGAGCAACACTTTCTCCTTCTAATACCGTAGTGAATATTATTGAGTGATAATGATGTTCTACCTTCTGCCATCCCAAGATGCAACAATAAGCCAGCCAGACAGAGCTACTTGCTCTCGGGAGAGAGATAGATACTTAGCACGCAAGTGTGGTTGACGCAGCACAAGGACTACAAAGAGGAACAGTGTGACAGGAGCTGAGTTAGGGACGACGGCTACTACAGGGGAGGCTAAAGAGCAGCTGCACAAGATACACAAGACTGCCTGGATTACAAGGAGCAGGCACATAGAGCTATACAGACTATCACGGGAAGGCATGGCAGAGGACACATGCAGCATTTGAAGGCTGGACAACCAGCCTGGCATTAGAGAAGAAAATGAAAAATCACAAAGCAAGCAAACAGCCCTGTGGCTGGAATATAATAAGCTTGGAAATAAATTGTAAATGGCTATACAAAGGCAGGGAGAAGTCGAGCTCAAGGAGGGGCCACCAACTCAACCCTTAATGCGTGGGAATCAATTACTCTACTTGATTCTAAGTGATAAGAGTGCAGTGAATGTTTAATGCAAATATGTTAAAATGCTAAGTGACATTCATGACTGGAGTGGACCTTGTAATAGAAACATAAAGAAGAACACTTTTTTTCTGAAGAATTTTTCCTATACTGAATAAAGTGCTGAAGAGATATTTGAAGGAGTTGCTGTTTCAATTTTCCTCTCTGATTTGATATTTTCATTACAGAACAGGAATCGCTTTTGACCTCTACTCAGCAGAGCCTCCAACCTGTCTGAGCTATGCTATGGAAGAAGAGGGACCCCAGCTAGGAACACGGTCTCTGAGGCACAACCCGAGCTCAGCAAGACTCCAGGCCTTCCTCACCCAGCACCTCATGCACCATCATTTAAAATGGTCTTGCCAAAAGCCAGGCATGATGGTGCGTGCCTTCAATCCAGCCCTTGAAACATCAACACAGGTGGATCGCTGTGAGTTTGAGGCAGCCTGATCTACATAGCAAGTTCTAGGCCAGCCAAGGCTACACAGAGAAATCCTTTCTCAAAAACAAACAAACAAATAAAATTAAATACAATTTTTTAAAAGTAAAAATGAGATGGTCTTTCTGGCCACCTTACCACTCTTGCCTTTCCTCCTGCAGCTTCTAATCCTTTTTATGGATAAGACGTATATGTATCAGAAACTGTCCGCAAGTCTGCTTTGCCTTGCTGACCATCACTTTCTGGGTTTGTTATCTATTTATACCTGACAGGATGCCGGGACTTCGAAGGGTTCATTAACTGGAACTTTGTAGCAGTTCAAGGATTCTGTCTCCTTATTAGCAGCTACTCAGATTGATTAGGGCAGCTTTCCCGCCATGTATACACCTAGTTACTTGTGATACACACTCCACTTCCTGTGAGGGTGAGCTTAATCACAGTTTGAGAAGGAATTTTTGGATCGTCTCTAACTCCAGCTACCATATATCTCAGTCTTGGCATGGCAGCAAATTATCTTGCCAAAAATAATGATGCAAAACTGGCGGAGAATGCTGATTTGTCTGTCAAAAACTCTTTTTTAAAAATAATATGCTTCCAAATTTCCGAGTCAGCACTTAAAACCTCCATTTTCTGAGCAGAATAGATGCTCTAAGATGAGCGCGCCATAACAGGGCCTCTGCGACCTCCAGCTGCGGCCTAGCTGCATGCAGGTCGAATCCAGGGCCTCCCCTTGAGTACAACCTGGTCAACATAGTAAGACCATATCTCAAAAGAAAAAAAAAGACTTTTTAATATGGGCAATAATTTCATAATAGCAAACACAAAATTACTGTACCTTCACACTAGTGAAAAATGAAATATTAAATTTCACAGTCTTAAGATGAAAATTCACACATAAGGCCTATCCTCTTATCTAAGATCTCTTAACATTTGTACTGCATTTTAAAGGTTTATTGTGTGTGGGCATGCCATGACGCACATGTTGAGGTCAGAAAACAGCTGGCAGGCGTGGATTTTCTTCTCTTGTCATGTGGGACTCGGGTTGAGCCAGGTCGTCAGCCGTGATAGCAAGTGTCTTTACCTGCTGAGGTGTTTTATAGGTTCAATTTAGGACGTTTTATTTTTAATTTAATTTTATGTGTATGAATGTTTTGCCTGCATGTATGCATGTGCGCCATGTGCAAGCCTGGTGCCCATGGAGGTCAAAGGATAACAGGTCCCTTAGAATTGGAGTATGTGGGTGCTGGGAATTAGACCCTGTCCTCTGCAAAGTGGTAAGTGCTCTAACCACTGAACCATCTGCCCACGCCCACGATGTTTCAATTTTAAAACAATTTCTACTAATAATACATGAATTATGATAGTTATACAAACTATTTGTTCCTCCTTCCAAATCAAATATCTCATATTATAGACAACTGTTATGGAATATTAGTTTAAGATGTGTTACATTCATTTATGCCATGGGACATTTGTTTAATGATGCAGAAATGTGTTGCATTCTTTTCTGTTGTATTTGTTTCACTCTGTGAAGCTGTGTTTCTTTGCCTGTCTAAAACACCTGATTGGTCTAGTAAAAAGCTGAACAGCCAATAGTGAGGAGGAGGATGGATAGGCAGGGCTGGCAGACAGAGAGACTAAATAGGAGAAATCTGGGAAAGGAAGGTAGAGGAGCAAGAGAAGGAGGAAGACTCTAAGGCCAGCCAGTTACACAGCAAGACATGGAGTAAGAAAAAGATAAAAGCTCAGAAGAAAAAGGTATATGGGATAATTTAAGTTAAAAAATAAAAGCTGGCTAGAAGTAAGCCAAGCTAAGGCCAGGCATGTATAAGTAGGAATAAGTCTCTGTATATATTTATTTGGGAACTGGGTGGTGCCCCCAAAGAGAGCCAGAAGAGTAACGAGCAAAGCAACAACTACAGACATCTATAACCATTTTCAGCAAATTAAACACTTCCACATTGGTCAAGCTTTCAGACTTCCTGAAATAACTCGGCAGGAGATTTAGGATTCAAAGATAAGCTGTATGTGATGGGACACTCATGTAACCCCAGCACTCCACAGTGAAATCAGGAGGACAGAGAGCCTGAGTTCATCCTGGAGTAAAGCAATCAAGTTCAAGACCAGAGTAGGCTACGTATCATAACCCCATCCCAAGGATGCAAAAGGAGAAGGCTATGTGCTTTCAGACAAAACCACAGTTTATGTTTTTATTAGAGTATTTCACATGGCTCTTCCTCAGCCTTTTTTTTTTTTTACAAAATTGACTCTTCATTTCTAACTGATTAGGACACCTCATATTCCATAGATGAGAAAGGTACCTTCCATTACAAAATGCTTTCTTCATATAAGAATGGTAATAAATAATAGTCCAACTTTGGGCAGCATTAAATGGTACCCAGGGTCAAACTATCCCCAAAACAAATCTTTTTTTTCACTTTCTATAAAAGGCCAATAATAAGAAAGGTGGGTGAGTTGGGTTCCTGTGTTCGTGTTTGTTTTGTTGTCGTTGGTTTGGGTGGCGTCTGGTCACACAGTCCCGGCTTGCTCGCAGCCTCAGTGTTCACGCATCGGTTACTTTACCTGCACTGGGCTTTCTTCTCCCCTCGCCTCTGCGTTTCTCACCACATCATGAGATGGGAAGAAAAGAGGAGGACAGAGAGAAGGGAAGGAGGGAAGGGGAAGAGGAAGGAACAGGAACTTTTGTGTTTTATTGTTTTGGAGGCTAGGAAATCCAAGATTGAAGGACCTACATGTCATTTTAAAGATTGTTTTGAAGATTTTATTTTTAATTATGTATGTGTGTGATCTGTGTGGGTGTATGCATGGGAGCTCGGGTATCTTGGAGGCCAGAAGAGGGTGTCAGATCCCTTGGCGCCTGAGTCAGAGGTGGTGGTGAGTCACCTCACATGGGTGAGAGGAACTAAACTCAGGCCCTCCATGAAACAGCAAGTGCTCTCAACTGCTGAGCTAGCTAGCCAGGACCTACATATCTTGAGAAGCCCATGATCATGTTATTTCATGGAGGAACAAGCAAGCAAGCAAGAAAGAACAAAAGGCATCGGGCCAACACATTTCCATAACTTCCTCAGGCAATAACCCACTCCCAGGATAGTAAGGGCACTCCTAGCCCTCAGGACCTTACCAGTACCCAGGCCACTCCTCCTAACACATTGGCATTGAGAATTAAGTTCACTCTTGCATCCATGAACTTTGGGGGCACACTCACCCAGGATGGACATGCTATGCTTCTGTTGAGCCTAGTCTGGGCCAAGGGCCTGAGGCACACACACACACTGCTTTGTGGGCACCTGCTCTTCAATGCTCCTCACCATGCTTTCAGGGCTGAGACATGCCAGTGCTGACCTGTACCTGCAGCAGACGGGGTTTGCCCTCCTTGGGTAGTTTAGCTATGATTTAAAGCCCAGGGAGATACGACTTCTCATTTGGACAAGCAGATTTAGAAACTGTTATTTTAGCTACAGTTGTTCAGATGTTCCAAATACCTCAGTGAGAACCATGCCCTTGCTCTTCTCGGGCAGTCTCCCATGCTCGTTCTTCAACTGGAGAAGCAGGCAGCTGTCGTGAGTCTTTTCGCTTTCTTCCCAACCTGTGTTTTCTCTGGTGTTAAAGTCAGCCAGCCTTTTCCTTTAGGTATTCATACTATGATGATGGCATGCACTCGCATAGGAAAAACATTTGTCTTTTTTCTCATGTTCAGTCCGGTTACAACAGAAACCAACTGAGAGAGAGAGAGAGAGAGAGAGAGAGAGA
>LOEQ01002089.1:162007-202066 GCA_001685075.1 Bramus lutescens | reverse complement strand
TCTAGAACACAGCCAATGCAATGGACAAGAGCAGGTGAGGTGTCTAGAACACAGCCAATGCAATGGACAAGAGCAGGTGAGGCGTCTAGAGCACAGCCAATGCAATGGACAAGAGCAGGTGAGGCATCTAGAACACAGCCAATACAATGGACAAGAGCAGGTGAGGTATCTAGAACACAGCCAATGCAATGGACAACTGCAGGTGAGGCATCTAGAACACTATACTGTGAACTTACATGATACCTTCCATCTTAAAAATAAGAGTTAAACTTTTTATATTCTTATTCTGATGGCAACCAACCACTTAGGAAAACAACATTTTTCTTTCTTTTCCTTTTGCATTTTATTTTTGATGGGGTCTTGCTATGTTTGATCTTGAATTCCCAGCCTCAAGTGCTCAAGTGATCCTTCTGCTTCAGCCTCTCAAGTAGCTGGGTCTGTAGGTCCCATGAGACTGACTGGCTGGGAAAATAACTGAGTGATATACATATGTCTGTTATCTATATGTATGTGTTTATTCATATTTATACCAAACTTTAGTCTATTGATTAATATTTATTTTTCTACAAATTTCTTCCAAATACCATTAAATTCCAAACTGAGTATCTTTAGGGAACAAAAACAAAACAACCCCCCCACACACATTAAAAATTAATTTTCTACATGAAGCATTTAACGTATCTAAAAAATTATTAGGGATGAGGAGAGAGCTCCCTTTCTAATGCACACACATGAAGAACTAAGTTCAATCCTCAGTAAGCATGTACAAAGCCAGGTGTGGTGGCATGTCCTTATAATTTCAGTGGAGAGCTAGAGACAGACAGACCTCTACATCTCAAGGGCCAGATAGTTTAGCATAGCTGACAAGCCCCAGGTCCCATTGAGGGATGTCATCTCAACAAGTGAATGGCTCCAGAGGAATCTTGCCCTACACACACTCTCTTCCTCCCTCCCTCTCTTCTTCCCTCCTTCCCTCCCTCCCTCCCTGAGGCAGTAGCTCCTTTCACTGTATGAATGCCTTTAACACTCCAGCTCAGGAGTGACACACGGGGACAAGAAAAAGATACAGTGACTATGTATGTATAATTTTCACGTGTAAAGAACTTAGAGGTCTATTCTGAAAATTATTAAAAAAATGTAACTACCAACTAAAAGAAAGATTATGATTTAATGTCCACTAGAAAAAGAAGGGAGTCTCCACAGGAGAATAGAGCTGATTTGATACAAAAGGAAAACTCTTGGAAGCCTGGCTAACAAAAAACAAAAGATAAAAAAAAGGTTTATAAGCCCAGAATTGGGTAATTCTATGTGTAAATAGGACTTAATGAGAGTCAGTGGTCATCTTGTTGTCTCTACAAATTATCTGGGCTTTTTGTTGTTGTTGCTGTTGTTTTGTTTTTCAAGACAGGGTTTCTCTGTGTAGTCTCTGCGTAGCCCTGGCTGTCCTGGAACTTGCTTAGTACACCAGGCTGGCCTTGAACTCAGAGATCCGCCTGCCTCTGCCCAGTGCTGGGATCAGAGGTGTGTGCCACCACCACCGGACAATTATCTATATGTTTTAAGAAAAATGTTCCACTTGGGAAACCAGGAGAATGGTGTCAGAGCAGAGCTTTTATCCTTTCATAGAATACCCTGATCTTGTATCCCGACCAAGGAGGCAACTCACACATACAGCACAAGACTGACTGTCCTGGAACTCACTATAAAGAGCAGGCTGGCCCTGAACTCAAGAGAGCTGCATGCTTCAGCCTCTCGAGTGTTGGGATTAGAGGTGTGTGCCACCATGCTGAGCCAAATCATGAAATCTTGCTTAAGCTTCTACTATTACATTGGGATGAAACAGAGGAGGGGAAAAGCACATATGTAAATCTGACTTCTATATGATGTCCTACATAAAATTTCTTAAAATATACAAGTCAGTTTGTTCTCATATGTGACTCTTAAAACTCATTCACTAAGTATGAAAAACAAAAACAAACACACCAACAAAATCCAAATTACTGGGGTACACAGCTCAGCGGTACTGACCGGCACACACAGGGTCCTAGGTTCAACACCAATAGTGACAAATAAATAAAATAATACTAAGGCTTCTTTTTTCCTAGTTATTTATTTTATAAGAAAATTTGTGGTATCCATCAGATATTCATCAAAGTTAATTTTATATATAGCATAGAGTTTAAAAACCAACAGTTAAAACAGCTTTCCAGTGTTATGCCAAATTCCCAAACAAGTTCTGGCAATTCTTGGGAGGAATATGAGCACATGAGAGAGTTGGGGAAAAGTGCTGGAACAAGGGGAATCATTACAGAATGAGAATATGCGTATTAGGAGGTAACAGGTACAGTTAAGGTAAAAACAATGAAAGAGAATAGAAATCTTGATGGCAGTTGCTTCTGTATCAAGTACTATTTAGCTTTTTCTGCATCTGCATGGTTTTCCCTATAACCCCCTGAAGCAGGTATTATCAGCCCCCTTTTCCCTTTTTTAAATAGTCGAGGAAAGGAGACTCAGAAAGGTTCAAGCACTCGCTCAAGACCACCACTCAGATTCCAGTGAGGCTCTTTTATTTAAGAAATCTATGCTCTTAAATCTACATGGCATGTTTACCAAGAATCTCCTGAATAGTGTGTGACTAGTTGCTATGGGAAGCGCCATCGGGGCTCACTGGATGGGTTGTTTTTTTTTGGAGGGCCAGAGGAAGCTGTATATTTAACAACTACTTGGGGTATCTTCTTGTTTTTTTGGTTTTGATTCGGGGTCCTGCCATGTAGCTCAGGTTGGCTTGGAACTCACTATACAGTTCAGGCTGGAATCCAACTCATCCTTCTTCCTGGCTCAACTCCCTGAGTGCTGACTGCAGGGTTGCACCATGACCATACTGAGGTTGTTTTTTGTTTGTTTGCTTTGTTTCTTATTGATATGTAAGTTTAAGAACCACTGTCTTGGTCTTTTCATTAAGAAATCACTGAGATTAATCTTTCTTAAAAGAAGAAAGGGTGATATTCCATGTATGGCATGTTGCTTTAGCATTGGCATGACATTATACAAATCTAATTTCACATTCAGAAAAAAAAAATGTTGCTGCCAAATCAGTTCAAATGCCTGAATTTTATGTCATAGATAGTTGCTGAGAAAAAGAGAAACATTTTCCTGGAATGCCTAGTTTCTTAAATGTTAAAAAGAAATCCACTGCAGTCTTGAGTAAGTATGATCCCACATCAGGCAATAGCATGTTACAGACAATCATTCTTCAGGTTCAGAAATTACAGTTTGCATTTTCAATTCAAGGTTTCCAGGCAAGGAAAATACCATCTAAATATCTCTGGCAGAAATAATATATATTTCTTTCTGCATAAATGAATGAACATGAGTCAGCAGACAAGAAACTCCACTCAAGACTACAGAAGAAAAAGCTGGGTGCACAGTCAGAGCCAGGTGCAGGGGAACTAATGTCTTCTGCGAGAGCCTTCACAGTATGTCTGAGTCAGATCCAATATTTCCTGTATAAATCAGAATGAGTGAAATATTGAGTGCCACCACTTTAGACATAATTTACAGGTTTTTCTCCTTCAAGAGTCCACAGAAAGATCAGGCAGAAAGAAACGTTGAACCAATGGTCAGCAAAGAAAACCAGAAAGCATGCTATTAGCTGTTTCTCTATAGTTCTACATACAGAAGGAACAAAGAAGAACGAAGGGAATTTAGGAATTTGGTGAGGGTTTGGATGACAGAGGACGACAGGACGGACGGCACAGATTGCCAGCTGTGCAGTGCCAGGGATCACAGGGCCTCTTGCATCCTAGGCAAGGGCTGTGCCACTGACCTCTACCCTCAAGCCTCAGACGGATGCTCATGGTTACTGTGAAAATCGAGGTCCACAGCTACAAGTTGAGCTTGTAAAAGTGGAATGAAAATTGTCAGCACTAGAGAGGAATCCTGCTATTGTCCTTCCCAGCTAGGATTCTAATTCACAGCAGCCAGGGCCAGGTCTGCTTTGAGATGAAGGTGCACATCTGATTAAATACTGAAGAAAAGCCTCCCCAAAAGTTAAGGGAGGTGGGTCTTGGTACTCTGAAGTGAAAGTTCATAGAGGAATCTTGGAAGGGTTTAGGAGCATTACTTAACGGGAGTGTGCTTGTCAAGCACATACAGGCTCCGGGTTCAATTCCCAACACTCAAAAACAAAAATAAAAGGAAGCATCGGAAAGCTGGGGTCTGGCTCACTGCTCTGATATGGCTCTGGTTCAGCTACTCAAGGACACTGACAGAATTCAACTGTTTGACATGTTCTATTATGCTTCTCTCTTACTGCTCTACATAACAAACTAACTGCATGAAATTATAGCTTCTTATAATGAAAAATGATGGATTCAGGTAACACACAATATTTAAACTCTTCTCATAATTAAAAATAAACAGATACACAAAGCAGATCTCTAACATCAAATTGCCAAAAATGTGTTAGCATTTTACTCCCTAAAAGGCAATCCTAGCACCTCTTGGAGTCTGCCAAAGTGTATAGCGCACGGCTTCAGGAAACTGATAGAACTTACTTTGCAGAAAAATTTCAGATATAAAATATCTTTAAAAATTTCTTTATAACACAGATTCAATGCACTAATTACTTGTTACAGCTAACTGTACAATATCAGAACCTCAGACCACCTTTATAATAAATTCCCTTGCTAATTTCTTGTGGAAAGCCCTTTGCTTCTCACATTATAACCTTCCCTGTCTGATTGATATGTTGCGTATATCAAGATCAAATAAAAACATGCTGCTACATAAGTATTATTTGCTATTTTATTATAGTATGCCAATTAGAAAAATTATTCATGTTAAATGTATAGTTTTTCATTTGTTTTTATCTGTGTAACCAAATGACCAAAAAAGGTATGACTTAGTTTAATGTGCACCTTAAGTGACAATGCTCTGCTCACTGAAATTAGTATGGGAATAGAGATTTCATGCCTGCTGTCAAGAATAAGATGAAGATATTTTATTAATGGTGGGATCTTAATTCCCACCCATATTTAATAAACAGAAATATCAAAATAAACTATAGTAAATATGGAATTTGCAAATTATGAACCATTATATAGATGTCTAGAATATTGTTTCTAGTTTCCTCTGACTTTGTTAACTATGACAGCAGTTTTGGTCTCCCCTTTTCTTTCTCAGGTGTGGGTGCAGTGGAGGCAGGAGAAGACTGTCTTCACCCTCCAGCAAACGTAAGCCATGGCAGAAGTGCGGGCGAAAGGTGAGCTCCTGACAACAGACACAGAACTGCAGACATAAGCCCGCGGGAGTCACTGCAGCAAACTCGGCTGTATGCTGCTATCTATACCCTAAGTCTGAAAACTGTCCAAGTCCCCCTGCTCGCTCTCCATCCTGTTTAATATTAATGAATTTATCAACACAAATAGCCAGCATCAAGGCTACAGTGAAAAGCAGAGCACTTGAAGCATTTAATACAGCTAAAGGGGGAGATTAAAGATCAATAACAAAATCACCTGGTAGAAAAGGAAAAAGGTGTTGCATTAAAAGGTTTTTGCTTTACATGTGAAACAATACCGAGAAACCTGCATTTTAGCACTTCTGCTCAACAGGCACTCCAAACTAGGCAAAGATGAGAACAGAAACCCATCCTTTCTAATAATCTTGTGACAAAAGCTGAAAGACATCATCCTATTAACTAGTGATCTCAACTGCTAATGCGGAGTACTTCCTGGTGCCTTTTATGTAGAATGCTGCTATTAAAAAACCACTAAACATTCACTGTGAACAACACAGAATCATTCATCTTTTATCAGCATCTCTTGTTAGAAGAGTATGAGACGGACTAAAGGTGTCATTGATATTATGGAGTGGAAATTAATCAGAAATTTTTCTCATATTTTCTTCATCTCACTAATTTACTTTTGTTCAAATTTCCTCCTGCTAAAAAGTTCATACCCAACCCCCTGTTGTACTCTTTTAAGTTGAGAATATTCAACGAGTGCGTCCACTGAAAAGCACCAGGTCCTAACACAAAAAGCATTCGAAATTCTCATTTAGTTGTCTTTATTTTGCTAGCACCATGTGGTCCTTGAAGATGTAGAAAACACGGGAAGCCGAGTAAAGATCAGAGCAAGCTCATTAGCATTCTGACAAAATTGGAGTGGTGGAGATGTAGAGTTTGCCTAGTTTGTCATTTTGAAAGCTATGAAAGCTACCGGTGGTAAGCTTTCTATTTCATTGTGCCTTTGTCTTTGGGAAGGGGGGGGCTCAAAGCAGCAGGGTATTTGTTAGTCCTGGGTCTGCACAATGCATTGTGGGAACCTTTCCTGCAGTCAGCCCCAGATAGTATCATTCCAGTGTGAGTCAAAAAGTTTTTTCACCATTTATAAGAAAGGGTATGTGAGTGAATCTTAGTTATACCCTTAATGAATTTATCACAGCTTGCCTTGCCCTTTTGCCTGAGTCATTTAGTCTAAGGAGAGAAAGAGCCTAAAATGTTGCCAGTCATTTTTCGGAGCAAACATTAGGATTTTGTGATTTACAACTAATAAGTAACACAAAGGATTGACTTATTTAGTTAAGATTCAAAAGCTGATTGCCCAACATCTAAGCATCCAATTCTGTTTCTGAAAGTAATATAGAGGGAGAATGGCTTGTGCTTAAAGCATGCAAATAATGAATACCTCTTTGAAAACTTAAGCTAATCACCTACCTGGTTTTCCTCCTCTGTTAATCTAAAGGTAAGGCTCGTCTGAACAGTAAATGGACGACACTGGTGCTACTATTCGAGGCTAATGTTTCTACATTGAGATGAAATGGATAAAGGTTTTCAGGGATGAATTTATCTGCTAGATCCTTGTGGTTGCCCTCCTGTCTTGGATGGTGACCCAAAAGAATGTCAACAGCTCATTTTTCCGGAGAGTTAGGGGACCCCACGCAAGCCATATTCTGTACTTTCTCAAAGAACTATTTCAAACGTTGTAGTTCACAAGCTGTTGAAAGTGATTTTCCTTTCATCTCTAGTATCCTAACAGTTCTTTGGACATCAGTGCCTCTGAAACGATGGCTAAACAAAGTTTTACAAGTGAATTCTACATATGGCACATAAATTTTAGATTTACTTTCAATGTATATTTTAGAAACACGGCCTTGTTACAATAACGTGTTTATGGCAGAAGTGAAATGTCTGAGAAGTAGCTTTTTTTCATCCTGAAAAAGAAGTGCTTCATCTGTAGGTTAGAATCAACCCAAATCTGAGCATGTGCGCTCCTCTAACGTGTGTCATTACTAAAAGCCCAGAGGATGATGGAGGGAAGCAATCTGCTGAAGAGGGCCTGGGCTTGGTCCTCAGCACCACAAGCACCACACGCACAAACAGAATGGAACATTTTTATACAATTTTCTGACAGAATGGCATTTGGTTATAACATAAAAAGCCATTAGCCTATGTAGGCAATATGATGGCATAGGGATAACTTCAATATGTTAAAAAGTGTATTAGCTTTTAATTTTTTTTATATTACTAAGTTAAGTATTAAGTTTCATCACTTACAGCTTGAGTTAGGCTTTCTTCTATAATTTCAAAGTTCATTCATTTTGCTATGTGTCTCAAGATATCTGTATTCCAAGCTACAGCCCAGGTGAACTAGAATTCACTATGTACCTCAGACTAGCTTCAGCAATCCTCCTCCTCAGCCTCCCAGGAGCTATTATTAAAACAAAAAACCACAAAAGATCTGCAATGTACCACTTTTTGTTTTGCTATAATGTAGCTTACATGTAGTTAGGACTTAAAATTTTACAAACTTAAGACAATATGTTTAAATGTATCCCAACATTGAGCTCTTTTACTGCTAGCTTTAAATTTTAAACAAAATAATCTGGATGGTGGTGGTGCACACCTTTAATCTCAGCATTCTTTGAGGCAGAGGAAGGCGACCTCTGTGAGCTCAAGGCCAGCCTGGTCTACAGAGCAAGTTCCAGGACAGGTTCCAAAGCTACAGAGAAACCCTGTCTCAAAAAACCAAAAAAATTTAAACAAGATATTCTTATTGTCATAGTGACCCAGTTCTGTACTTTGCAATGTGAATACCCCTGCAAAACTGTCTCCATAAACACATTTCTCTATCAAAGTTTCCTAAGGAAAACCCTTCACATTAGCTAGACCAAAGTTGTTTTCTAAATTGACCTTTAAAACTAGATTATCTTGTTTAACATCTACTTAGCTGCTTTTCCTGAAACTATTTTAAAAATATATTTTCAATCTTGATTTAGATTTTACTAGAAACCACTTTGACTTCTAATAGTGAAATATTATTTTGTTAAACAACCTTGGACAGACATGAAAATTAAGACTTTAAAAAGCAGTAGTCTTTAAAACTTCTGGCTTTAAAAGCAAATTACATTTTCAAGTCTTTTGAATCCAAAATAGAAAATGGGTAAGGCATTGTGAGTAAACACATGCAATATGTGCTAGATGGGATACACACATGGACACAGTTTTTCACATCACATCAGATACAGCACTTCTCTACACACATGTAATATATGCTAGACAGGATATACACATAGGGACATGGCTTTTCACGTCACATCAGACCTAGAGTCTCCACATACACGTAGTACATGCTACTACATATTCACAGCAGACCCAGTGTCTCCACAAACACGTAGTACATGCTACTACATATTCACAGCAGACCCAGCATCTCCACAAACACCTAGTACATGCTACTACATATTCACAGCAGGTCCAGGGTCTCCACACACACATAGTACATGCTACTACATATTCACAGCAGACCCAGCATCTCTACACACACATAGTACATGCTACTACATATTCACAGCAGACCCAGCATCTCCACACACACATAGTACATGCTACTACATATTCACAGCAGACCTAGCGTCTCCACACACACGTAGTACATACTACTACATATTCACAGCAGACCCAGCATCTCTACACACACATAGTACATGCTACTACATATTCACAGCAGCTCTTACTACAGGGTGTCTAGATTCCTAGGATTTAAAGACCAGATGTTTTTCACAAATGACCAAGAGTTGAAGTGAGAATAAATTAATGATTGATTTTTTTAAGGCTTTGATGGAATTAAGAATACTTCTTTTTTGTTAAACTTCTCCTCTGTCTCCCTCTTTTTTTTCTCTTTTGACAAGCGAGGCCACCCAGCAGAACAACTGATGCAAAACCTAGGAGTAATCCCTCTGTTAGTCCAACAGCACGGTTAGCCTTAACACTGCCTCTATTATTCAGTAGATTTAGAGGAACGTCCATTTATTTGTTAGTCTCAGTTTTCAGTTGGTTTCCTCTTTAAGGAAACCTAGACTTATTGCCATGTAAATTCATTTGCATACTAGCACAATGAAATACTCTAGAATTTTTATTATTCTAGTAAGCTAAATAGGGACCATGTACATATTTAGTTTGAAATGTGGAAAGAATCAAGACACACAGAATCTTATTGAAGACTTAAAAGCATATTACAACGTGCCTAGGATTTTCATGGTATAAAGCTAACAATGTCTTTCCATAAATGTTAATAGTACATGAATAACAACTTACAGTAGAAATCAGTAGAACCTAAAAAATTTATTATCACAATGTGATAACTGGTTCACAAACTGATTCAAAACAACTTTTTTCCAAAAAGGTACTTAAATATATATATTACCACAATACAATATTTTACATTCTTGAACATTTAGAGTCTAAACTGCAAAAAGTTTATTTTATGTAAGTGAGTTAGAATATGAATTTAGGAGATGAAAATTAGAAATTCACGTAGCTGTAATGCCTGACAGTAGATTATTCAACATATACTCATCAACATACATATACACTTCTTTTCTCCTGCACTGAGAAACAAGCCCAGGTTTCAGACATGCTGGGCAAGCATTTTTCCCAGAGCTACATATCCAGCTGCAGTGTATTTTTACAGAGGTTTCAAATTCTGAACTTTTTTTTACCTTGAAGTATTTAGGGATTGAGGTTTTCTCTTTCTTTCTCTTTAAAATTGTGTTCTACGCAGCATGGCTTAGAACAGGACAAACAGAAGACCAAGTTCTCCTGACAGCCCTGGGCATTTCTCTTACTCCAATTGCAGTGTTTTTTATCAGTGAAGGCAAAAGGCCTGGAGTAGACGACCGCTCCAACTCTACATATTTGCAAGCATTTATAATTTTGTGGCAGTAATATGTACAAAACCAAGTGTATTAGAAATCTGTGTGTAAAAGTTGATTCTTAAGATTCCTTATTGCACACACAACTGCTCTAGGAAGTAACAGTACAAATCACATCAGACAGAATTCATAGTGTCAAAATTTAGTGCTAGAACTTTATGATATGAATCTTATAAGATTTAATGAATACTCTTGAAATTCCTTGAAGCAGTCTTAGGAGTTTTCCCAGGTAATGCAGTAAGTGTTTAGCTGAGCAGGTCGCCCAGCACGTTTTACCCGATTCAGAGGGGAGAGTTAGCTTCCCACCACCCTACACTTCATTTTCCTCTTTCGTTTGTCTCACTTGGAAACGATGACAGAGATGTCTTAGGCAATACTCCACGAGGCAAAGTTTCATATAAACTCAAAATTCAGATGTTTGCATAGGGCATTATAATTCTGTCAAGATGTTATGATATAGAGCGGGGAAAGGCTGCAGAAGCTGGGGTGCATCTTGGTTAGGGAACGCTGCTTGCCTAGTATGTGCAAGGCCTTGAGTGTGACCCCAGAAGCGGGTAGGGGACAAGACATTCTATTCAGAAGAGAAACAGAAAGGTTTCCACCTGAAAAATGTATGTGGGATTTACAGTATAATAACATCCACATGAGAATTAAAAATAATCTTGGGACTCAAAGCAAGTCTTGTAAATTTCTGGTATAAAATTGATTTTCCCATTGGATGAAGCACATCAATACATAACAAATGAACTACCACACTGCCTTAATTAACAACTTTGCAAGTGAATACAGACATTACTGCAACACTGCTGTCATTAAAGTCTATTTGATGGCATATCAGTTTCCGTTAACATTTCAATAGACCAATTAAATGACCTCACCCCCCCTTCAAATTCAATTAAGCTTTCTGAACTTTCAAAGGCTACCTTGCCATGTATTTTATGTACACGGTGAAAATTAATGTTTTAGTTTTACGGGTTTCCTATTCTAATAGGGCTCAGAATTTCACACAACTTAAATACGATAGCTAACATGTAGCTGTAAATTTAATCTTTCCAATAAAACTTATATATCTTATTTCTGGTTTATTTAACAATTTGCCATCCAACTACAATTTTAAAAAAATTAAATCTACTAAAGCCAACCAACGGGAGGGGGACCCTTGTATGTACAAGAGAAATCTTTCCTCTTCATACAGCAAAGCCTTAAATTCTGAAGATACTGTGTAAAAGTCAAGGGAAAACCTCACATTTACGCATTTAGAATTTCTTCCTTTGAGAAGGAATACAATAAACATGAACAAGAAACAAAGTAGAAGAAAAAATTAAGATTATAATCAAACAGTTCTGTTTCAATTTTGTGAATTTATTTCCAAAACTTTCTCGGCACCATGGGAGAGCACAACAAAGACATGATTTCTGGGAGAAAGCACTGACTCTTGTTAGAATGTTAATCTGCCCTATCACTTGCTCGTCCACCCAGCATGCACTGGGTTTGCTTCTGTCCACAACGGAAAGAATACATTTATTAAGTTGTCTTATCACTAGATGTGTTGGTTTGTAATTCATGCTAACTATATGTTGAAGGGAAATTTATTTAAATTTTCATTTCTTTGTGAAAGTCTGTAGATGCTGCACATGTCACGACTGGGAACAGCGTATAAGCGTCACCCTCTAATCGGCCTAGAGGCCCCTTTTCATCCAATTGTTGAAGGAGGCTTGAAAGACGCTCGCGCAAGCTTATGACCACTGCACATATGGGGGAAGGGAACCTTTGAGGACAGCTAATTAAACTGTTTGTCTTCTAAAACATTTAACTGGCTTTGGAGATTATTCTATTTAAGAATGTGAGATGTATTTTTTAATGTAGCTATTAAAATGAATCATAATCCAACAATCTCGTGTACTGAATTAAATCAATGGAGACATGCTGAATTTCTCTATTTTAGAATGAATAGTTCAAAAAAAATCAATATGCTTTTAAATTAAGTAAATATGGAGAAAACATAATATACACTTTATATTTATTTGGATAAATGACTATGGTATTTACAAGCACAATGCAAAATACAGAGAGGCGGGAGGCATAGGCTGCTGGCCCTCACATTGCTCATGGTACTGAAGGGATTCTAACTGGGAAATAAGAAACCACATTAAAAAGGCATGCCCAAAATTACACCACATCTCTGCACATATGCTTCAGAGCTCTCAAAATAGTGCTAGGAATTTCACAAACACACAGAGCGGATGTGTATCTGTTTATATTTGTCTATCTTTCTGTACTGCAAAAAAAGAAGTGAGTTTACAAACAGAAGGACCAGCTGAGATAAAAAGGTGAATAAGCAAACTGCTAGTTTGGCTTTATTCTTTTTTCTTTTTTTAAAATATAGGCACTTTTCCACTTAAATAATTAAAACAGAAACCAAAACAAAAGAAGCAAATGAATTATGATTGCAACACACACAACAGGCAGCTTCTATTAGAATCACAAGGTATTATTCTCTAAACACTTTCTCTTTCCTTACTGCTGCAAGATTATATTGGTTTATCCCATTAAAGTTGGTAAAACGCCATTCTTGTGTCTTAAAGCTCTAGCATTGGAGGTCAAGAAGTGTATGCTGCTTCTTACAAGGCTAGTGTGGATGTAATCTTCCCAAAGTTACAATAATTAATGTTAAGCTTCTTTAGCAATACGTTTCTGAAAGAACTGGACTGATAATATACTCAGAGCCTGGCTAGCTGTTTGTGCTCTGAGCAAGAAATGTATTCTATGCTACTCACGTGTGCCAGCTTAAATCTAGTCAAACCAAGGTGATGAGGAGGAGTTTGACCTATGAATAGACACAATATTTAAATCTATAGAAATGAAGTAATGAGATTCCGGCATACACAAAAACTTAAACTTTCCAAAATTTATTAATTCTAACCTAACAAAACTGAACTCAAGTCCCAATTATTTGTTGAAACAAGGTCTCTTTTTTTAGCCCAGGCTGGCCTAGAACTCACTATATAGTCTAGGATGGCCTCCAACTCAGCAATCCTACTGCTTCAGACGCCCCTGTGCTGGGACTTTAGCTGTGGGATGGCCTTACATGGCACATATTTACAAAGTCATGCTTTTCTTTACATGCTTTATATTTACAAAGTCATGCTCCAACAATACAAATCATATTCACGGGTTAAGAAAGACTCCATTCTGAATGAAAATGGCAAATTTAACTTTTACTTAATAAATGGAACTCCTATTTTAAAAGTATAAAGTATCTCAGATTTTAGTTGCTTCTGGTGTCCTCCAAACAGCGAATGAACTCATAAAAAGCCCATGAATACTGTTTTTAATCAGTCAATTTCCACCCTCTCCTAACTATATTAATAAATGTAAGTGAAAAAATAAGCAAGCAAGAATAGGCAAAGAAAACAGAAACTTTACAACTAAGAGTAAATGTTATCAACTCCTGTCTACATTTCTATCTCATTAACTGACAGAAACTGGCATGTTATCTGATCGGTCCTTCTTCGGGAATGCTTGTTTCTGGATAGTCAGAAGCAGCACAGTCAAAGGTTGCTCACTTACAGCAGGACTCCTGTCTCACTGTGACTGACATTGACAAGCAAAGTACTGCTGAGTCCTTGAGCCAGAAGACAGGCGAGCACCTCTCAGTTTTGCTAGTCCAAGTCAAACATTCCATAAGCTCCTGAGCAGTCATAAATGCGCAGTTACAAGGGTTTTACATGCTGTGAGAGGAGGGAGAATTATGCATAGGGGATGATACAGGAAATCTTCTGGAGGCAGTTTAAAAAAATTTGAAGGACATGCCAGATTTATTCTCTTAGACCATCCTCTTCGGCTTTTCCTCCCAATGGCATAAAAGAAGCATGAAGAGCTGAGCTCAGTGAAGGAATGAGGGCCTAGCATGCACCTACCTCTCTCTGCACCTAGTCTGTAGCACTGGAAAGGACAAATAAACACGAAATTCCAACTCAGTGTAATTACAGGGGTACCCTTTATCCTGGAAGACAGGTTCCAAGACCTTCAAGTGATTACCTGAAACTACTAATAGTGCTATGTGTATATGTACAAACAGTCATAAAATAATATAAAACACTACAACAGTATACTGTGACATTTGAAAGACACACGTATGTGGTATCTTGTTCTCATGATAGCGACACTACAGTGTCCATCCGATGAGATGAAGTCTGGGGAATGAGTGATGCAGGCATTGTGATATAGCATCCAGCTGTTGCTGAACTACTGACATTATGTATTTCCGTATTTAAGATCCCAGCTAGCCACAGGTCACTGAAACCAAAGTTAGGACGGGGGTGACTACAGACTATCATACTCCCCTTTCTTTTACACAAGAAATGGCTCTGCTTCTGTCACTTAAGCAAATCCCTTATCACTGGTAGGGCTTTTATACTGGACATAAATGGGAACAATGAGGAGATAGAGGGTAATGTGGGAGAAGTGAAGGGGTACTCTGTTATTTTTTAAAACAATGCTATGCCAAATTCCCCCCAGAAGCATGGAACCAGGTTAGCCAAGGTGAAACATGGGTAAGGACCGTGTGCTGTAGAACAGTGTCCTCTAAGCCAATAAGCAGGTGTCTCCATCAGAACAGCTGTGACTTAGGCCTGTTGATTGTTAATGTTCCCACAGCTCCCTTCTGCACTGCCTAGCCACATGGAGGCAACTCTGTTCTAACTGCATATGCTCTTGGGGTGTCACTAGCCAAGCGAGGTTAGACTTTCTGCTGGTGTAGCTGCTGTGGGTCAAAAACACTCTTGTAACCTCTCATCCATGCTCTACAAGTAAACCCAATAAACTCAAGCAGAATCATCTTCACTGTGTGGGTGGTGCCCTATAAAGAGGGGGAAGGAAGAGTTCTTACAACAGGGGGTGGGTGGGTAGCTTCCTTTACATAAAAGTGTTTATGCATCTTAGAATGATCTTCTGTTTCCTGAAGCAGGGTTCATACATTATTGGGTGTGTGGTTTAGAGAACTGGATAGTCACTGCTGTTTTGTTTTGGTTTGACATAGTCTTTCTACGTAATTCTGGCTGTACTAGAACTTGCCACATAGACCAGGCTGGCCTTGAACTCAAAGAAAAACACCTGCTGCCCCTGCCTCCCAAGTGCTGGGATTAAAGGCATGCACCATCGTGCCTGGCCTGTGGTTGCTTTAAGATAATAAATATAATGTGTTTGGCTATATTTTGAGTGGCCTTGTCATTAATAACAATTACAGACCATATTTCATTAAGTTAAAAATCTCTCTCCTCACTCTAGTTCCCTCCTCCCTTTGCCACTGCCTGATTCCCAACTAATTTTCCACAGGCTGGTCTCAAACTCACTAAATTCACCTATCTTCTGCAGATACAGCCAACAACAAAAACACTGCCCTAAGTAGGTTTTCCTAATATGGTTTAAAAATAAGCCTTGAGGACAATTTCATATAACGGCACATATATATTCTTTTCTTTACGTGCTTCTTTTAGGAAACATGCTATTTTCAAGTTTTCAAACTGGAGAAAAATAACTCTATCTAAGGATACAAGTGGAATCCAATTTATTTACCATCCTGACTAGGAGAGTTACTGAAGCGGCTTCCTAACACCTGTGCAACGCAGACCCCAGAAGTTAGCCCCACCCCCTGCAGGGAGTATACAACAGATGAGGCTTCTCTGAAGACAAGAACCAACTCAAGCTTCCTTCAAAGTACAGAACTCCCTACAAAACAATTAATATAACATCCTTTACCACCCATTAGGAAAAGACAAGTCAGATTTAGAATGAGGAGATTAACTAGATAACTTCCCATAAGAGAGGGTTTATATATGGAACAATGGAAGACATAGGAGAGGTTAAAAAGGACATTTAGAATGGTCTTATACACCAGCTGAGCAGTAGTGTGCTAGTGCAGGTATGGTCTTGAGTACTGCTCTCAGGTGGCGCTCATCTGCGCATCAGCTTGAATACAACAACAATAAAAGTAAAAACACAGATGCACAGATTTTTCATACATTGAATTGGAACCTTGAGAGGGCAGGAGCAGGAGCAGGGGCAGGGGTGAGAACCTTCCAAATTACCATGGAATTCTGATGGATAGTGTAGTTTGAAAACAGTTAATTTTAAAAGAAGTGTCAAAGGGACACATTAACTAATCAAGAATCATAAAATCACAGTAAATGTCAACAAAGTAGAAAAGAGAAGAAAATAATTGAAGCCTAAGTCTAAAAATGATTTATTAATACTATAAAGTTTCATTAGGATGGGAATACACCAAAAATAATCAGAACAAGCACCACTTAACTCTCTTCTGAAGTTACTCTGCTCTGGCTTAAAAAAAGACAACCAGTTTATTTTGAAAATCATTACTTACCAGGTAAATGTCTAGTTGAGTCTGTAGCATTACCACCACCCTTACCTAATTTAGGAGATGGCACTATCGGAAAGGACCACACTGGAGGACCACCCCACACCGTCTTACTGTGGTGATGAATGGTGTGCACTTATTTCAGGATAGAATTGTCAGAAATTGTTCTTTCATACATCTTCATCTCAGAAAGCCTAAACAAAGCTGTCAGCCACTCTATTTAAACTGTGACTATTTACAGAAAAAAAAAACCCTTAATACTATTATTTTTTGATTGGACAAGGAAGAGTATGAGAGGAGAAAAACAATTATGTGTAGAGCACAAAGTAGAACAGTCAAAGCAAAAGGCTTTCCAAGTATTTAATGAACGCAGTTCCCTATGGTCTACTTATAAGTTAAAGTGGCTAACCGAAATATGAACATTTTATAGAAATAAGTTATACAAAGTAAGGTTCAAACAACAGAGGTATCTTTTGTGACCTAGTCCCTAAATTCTGAAGGACTGAAATGTTTTAAAAGCATGGGGCAACAATCCTTTGCTATTCATACACAGGGGTTTGAATTATTCCTCCTAAATATTTTAACTCCTTATACTGGAGAGATGCAAATTCTAAAATACAAAATTAAATTCTTTGGAAGGACACTGCACTCCCTCTGGTGAAGGCGTAACAAGTTTATTAAGAGTGTGCCACCTCTGGAATTATAATCCCCTCTGGCTTCTTCCACTGAGTTTATTGGTTCAATTTTCATAACCATGAGCATCATTAGGGCAATGCAGTAATTAAGAGTTGTTAGAAAGTGAATTCTCAAACTGCAGATTAGAAAATTAAACTATTTCCTGATTACATATTAATGGAGCACAACAATAGCAGTTGCCATAAGCTTGGAAGGCAACCAAGGGATAAATCTGTGTACTTAATTACCATAAACAATGGCTGCATAGAAATGAAGTTTTATGCACATTCCCTTCTGTAATATGTCTGATATCAGTACACACTTGACAATTCTTGTTCAATTATCTCTATTATTTAATGCGCTGTGAACGGCTCTGTGTAAATAAAATTAACCACCCCAATTACTTTGAATTCATCTAGGGACAACATAATAAAAAATGTGAAGAATTCTGCATGCCTATTAATCTAAAACATTACAGAAGCTTTCCCATATTCTCTTGTCTATATTTATTTTGTCTACATTTATTTTACTGCCCTGCTAATTCAATTACATTTACCATAGATGGTCAATGGACTTTTTATTATTTAATTAATCTTTATATAGCACTATAAACATGCTCATTATCTGATAATATCTACATGGTCTCAAATGGTAAATAGTGCTTATTTAATAACTAAATGAATTCAACCATCCTTATAAGCCAATGTGTATTCGCCAAAAACATTAAAAAGGAGACAGGTCAAATGTGAAATTATAATAAAGTTCAGCATTCAATTTGAAATAGAAAATACAGATTAAAGTAAACCATAAAGAGGTATGCATAGCACAAAATTTTATTGTGATTGACCCCCAGAACATTTTAATGTTTTGTATTTTGAATTTTATACTTAGTATCTAGAGGTCACAGCATCAACAATCCAGGTACTTTATTCACAGAGTATTTATCATAGCGAGAGAAGGTACACTATTACAATGACAAGATAATTCTGTCTCTGTGATCATTTAATGCTCGTCATTTGGAAGGAAAAAAATTAATCAACGAGAGTACAATTACATTATTTTAATCTTTGATCACACAAATGACTTTTTAAACATGCCTTCTGCACATGTGTTTCCTCTTACTCATTTACAGGGCAGCTCCTTTATGAGCACATAGAGAATGTCAGGCATACATGCCCAAGACCTCGGAAGGGTAGGAATTCTGAATATTCTGATTCTAATCAAGAGACAGCAAATGCATCAGTTTTCATGAAACTCAAAAACTAGTTTTCAATAAATAAGCCTTTCCAATGTAGTGAGAAACTATGCATTTGAAAATAATGGATTATTTTCATAATTGAAAAAATTGTATTTTAAGGTGAAAACTAAGGTGTAACAAGAGGAAATGCAAATATGTATCCATTATAAATTATTAGCTACTAATATAAATACAATTTCTTTGGTTTATCTGTTAGTCACTTCAATTTTATTAAAAATTTTGATCACATTTATTTAGTTTGTGCATGTGAATGTGTGTAGCATGGCACATGTGTGGAGGGTCGAGGACAACCTTGGGGTGTTGGTTATCTCCTCTGACCATGTTAACTTCAGGGATTGAACTTGGGTTGTCAGGTTTGCTGGCAAGTGCCTTTGCCCACTGAGCCATCTCCTTAATTGGTTTTTCTTTAAAAAATACCTTAGAAAATCATCTTCAGGTGTTAATTAGAGAGTGCAACTATTTTCTGAAGGCCGTAATGGTGAAAGCCAACCTAAAGACTAGCAAGGAGATGTATGCTTCTTTTAGCTAGTTTTATTCTTTTCTACTCTAAGTGAGGATGCTCTGAGTGTGGCTTTCCCGAATGAACACTGATGGGGGGACAGAGAAGCGACGTGAAGAGGAGCACAGGTCTGGTCCATCCCGAGGGAGTCAATAGGGTCAGCAAAGTGCTTTTCATTTTTATTTTATTTTGCTTGTCCTCCTCTCCCCCCACCTGCTCCCGAGACAAGGTAGCCCGGGCTGGCCTGGAACTTAGGATCTGCCTGCCTCACCTCCTGAATGCTGGGATTCCGGGTGTGAGCCACCACACTCAGCTTAAGTATCTTTTTATATGAACTAAATGGACACTGATTTGTTTCTTCTGAATTGCACTGTAAATCATGAAACGGCATGGAGAGGATCCACTGAATGTGAACAGACAGACCCCTAGAGAAACCAGAGGTGCTTCTGGGAGCAGGGCATCACAGCCATCGCGCTAGTTTTGACTCCTGCTCCCCACTATCTCTCTCGGCCTTGGTTTCCTACCTGACAATGTGATTCTCAAAACTCCCAGTTACTACCAGACACCCTTGCAGAGGGATGCTGACAGACAAGAAATAGTGTTTCACTTACTTCTCATGGACTAGCATACAAGCATGATGGCTTCAGCCACCACTGCCAGCTTCAGCAGAGACAATGCATAATTCTGGTGACTTCAAGAGCAAGGTAGCAGTAGTAACACATAAAATCTATTTTGTGTATATATGCCCAATTGCCCCCCTCTTTTGCTGTATTTTGTTTTGAGACGGGTTTCTCTATGTGGCTCAACCTACATCTTGTGATCTTTTTTGCCTTAGGCTCCCAAGCACTGGGATTACAGTTAGGAGCCACCACACAGTGCCCATTTGTTTCCTTAAAACAGTTTAATATGACATGTGGACCTTCAAAAGATGAGACAGAGAAACCCAGAAGGCCACACAGAAAAGTATTTTTTAAATTCATTTTTTTTCCCTCTGAGTATATTCAAATGGCCATCGGGTGTTTTCAGCCAACGCTCTAGGAAAAGCCATGGAATTGGTTCCATTTGGCCCAGGATTGAAGGCGGCCATCGTGATCCGGCTTCTCATGGTTTAAGACTATAAAGCTTAAAGGTCCCTCATAGGTTTAATTTTATTATTAAAATTATCAAAATATTATTACTTAAAAATTTTCCCACACTGGGTGAAAACACTATGGTTTCATACCAAGAAAATATGATGACTGTCAAATAGGAATCAATCAGAGAGACAAGGAATTAGTGCTCACCACAGTAACATAACCTGCAACACCCAGTCTAAGGATCCCCGCTACAAACAGCATCCACCAGGGTTACAACTTGCTGAAAGATTCATGGGTGCAGCATTTACACACAGTGTCAGCTTGGAATACATTGACTATATATTTCTAATAAGCTTTGCTGAGAGCAGGGGAAGGTAAGGAGAGAACAGGATGAGTGAATCCCGACTATCCCCAGTTCTGGATTAACCGAGGAGCCTGATAGGAACCACTCTACACACCCTTATGCTTGCTTTGTCTCTGCCTCTACCGGCCTTCGCAGCTACTGCTTCTCACCTGTGGCACCTTCTTATCTTGCTGCATGACCTTCCAAGGCTCTCTCCCCCCTTGTTAGAGCAGCCTGTCAACATGCCAGGAGAAGGTCCAGCAGACTGGGCCTCTATCCAATTTCTTCCTTCCCCCCATCTTCTCAGAAAGGAAGTCCTTAAAGCCCAGAGCTACTCAGCTTGAGGGATTTGGAAGTAGGGTTCAGGACAACTGTTAATATTATTTAGTTATAACAGAGCTTCATTTGGAAAATGTATTTTGATTTCCAAATTTCACAGATTGATGGGACATGTATACAGACACTAAAAGACTCTTCAACCACGAAAAAGATGAAGACCCAGAACACGTCAATAGCACACAGATAAACTGCAAAGAGACTACGCTAAACTAAAGAGGTCAAGCACAGAAGGATTGTTAATTCCACCTGTATGAAACATCTAGGATAAAGTCAATTCAGAAACAAGACAGCAAAGAGTTCTCGGGTTTGGGAAGGAAGGAATGGAGTTACTGTCGCACAGAATTTCTACCTGGGTGACAAAATGTGTAGCAGCAGCAACCATGTAGCACCGTGAGCACATTAGATACTACGGAGATGCACACTTTCAAATGACTAATTTTAGATTATGTGCATTTTTTAATCAGTAAAAAAATGAATATAGCCAGTATGTACAGGTATATAGGAAAAAGTAGACAAAGAGATATTTCCCAGTAAAAAAGATATGATGGATGCTGAGTGTGATGGTATATGCCCATAACCCCAGCACTGGCAAGGCCAAGGCAGGCAGGAAGGTTATGAGTTCTAGGTTAGTGTGGCTATGTAGTAAGACTCCCATAAGACAGAAAAAAAAAAAAGAAGACGACAGAGGGTGAAAAAATGATGATAGGGAAAGATATTGGAATCAAGAGCTAGAAAATCTGAAAATACATGTTCAAGCTATAACTATGCCTTTACTTATAAGGCTATCTAATTTATTTTATTTGATATTTTGTGTGTGTGCACACACACATGTACACACACACACACACATGCACACACAGGCCTGCTGCGCAGAGCAACAGGACAGCTCTGTGGAGTTAGTTCTTTCCAGCTCTCCCTGGGTCCTGGGGATCAGATGCAGGTTGTCAGGCTTGTTCAGCAAGCACCTTTACCCACTGAGCTACCTCGCTAGAGCCAAGGTCATCTCACATGTATCATTTCCCCCATATGGGCCT
This sequence comes from Bramus lutescens, assembly GCA_001685075.1. NCBI lineage: Eukaryota > Metazoa > Chordata > Mammalia > Rodentia > Cricetidae > Bramus > Bramus lutescens. The sequence goes on along the minus strand of LOEQ01002089.1, from coordinate 180,254 downwards.
GAATTTCGACATGTGAAGAATAAGGCTGAGATTGAGAAAGTACACCAGCATCTCTAACATAGCAGCAAAGAGGTACTGCTCAAATGAATGAAAGCTGGACTGTACTAGAACCCCGAGAGGAAAAAAGACAGTTTGCTGCTTTTGCTTTCTAGCATGCTATTCTGTGTTTCATATACTAACTAGTTTTTATCTTAGTATGTTCTTTGTGCTGGAGGAGGCTTATTACAGTCCAAGGTGATTTTTGGAGCTTATCAAGTTGGGTCAGTTTTCATTTGAGTCTACAGCAGAGACCTGGTATGATAAAATTCTGTCTTGTGAATAAGGGATATTATAATCCCCAAAGGAATTCTAGAATCAGTCTGTAGCCTATAACCTTTGGCTAAAACTAAAGAAGGCCATTTCCAAGTTCCACTGGTGACATACAGGTTGGGACGGAGAAGGTGAGTTTCTTTTGGTTACAACCTCAATAAACCAGTTCCATGTACAAAGGGGAGAAAACAGAACTTCCCACTTCCTTACTACTGGAAGTAACACACACTTTATTCAGTACAGTCAGCGAAGCATTCTCCGTCCACTTGTCAACACAACAGGAAGTCATCAGTCATCTTAAAATCATTCAAAAATGCTAGAGATGCTATATTATCACATATTTATATTTTATAGTAGCATAGCTAATATATTTAGAGTCTTTTAGAAACCAAAGAAAACTATAAATGTAAAACAATATACTGGGTTATAGATGTGTGCCTACTCTGCACAACTGCACATACAAAAGGCAAGACACACAACACACACATGACTTGTTAGGGTACTGATAAACGTGATCTGGCTCCTCTGGTGCAGTGACAAGGACCATGACAGGACTCTGGTAGTCTGAATTTTGTTCATGGTTTGTGTTTGGTGATCCACATGACCCTGAGTACCTGCTACAACTGTCTCCTCATCAGCATGAGAGGTGTCAGCAGTTACTTATCCCAAAGACTTTCTGTTTTAAACATTAAATAGAAGAATTTATTCTTCCAAGTCTTCTAAGAAGCCTGAGTTCACTCAGAGAAGTGAGGAATCATGAGGCCACTACTGGCTTGGCAGGATCTAAGGAGCCTCAGGAGCAGCTTGGGAGTTCCACAGAATAGTGTGAAGCTCACTAGATCAGAAGACACCCAGGATCCCTATTTGACCAATTTCTGATGTTAAAACATACATTTTCAAATATTCCACATAAAAAAGCTTATTTCTGGAGAAGTTTTATTATTGAATATAGTGTAAGAAACCAAGCAAGAAGGCACAGGAGAGCTTTTCAATGCTAAATCCCTGTTCTTTACAACAATCGAAAAACTAAACCTGCTAATTGGAATAGATTTTTAACTCTCATTTTTGGTAGGTTTTCATGACATACCTTTAATTTGGTGTGAAGGGTTTGAACTTAATTCTCAATTGTTATAATTTTGGATGAGTAGCATTTTAAAGGAACACACGTGTGCACACTCACAGAGTTCCTTTCCAGTAGCTTATTGTGCTCTTAGATCTATACAATCTCCACTGGTAATCAGCATTAAATGCCACTCCGCCCTCTGCTTAGGAGCTAACTTGCTGCGCTCACTCGTCTTTACAAACCTTGCCATATACTTTAATCCTTTCAAATGCAGCTACGACATAAAGTATTACAGACTTTTAAAAATCTGTTCTCTTGAAAAAAAATTGTGGAGCATCAGTAACCAGATAGTATTCTCAAATTTCAGTGATCTAGTCCACAGAGCCATCCCCTGTGCACACCACTCTGCCTCACGCAGTACATGGATGGCTTTAGCTGGCCAAATCTTTTTTTTTCCCAATGAATCAGTAGAACAGTAAAGATCTACTTTTTTTTTTTTTAAAGCAGTGGCATATCAATGAGGCACAGATGTGTATTCCAACCCTGCATGGATGAGCACACTGTTCAATAGTGCTGGCTCACACGGTATCAGGGCGAGTTATCACTTCCCATGAAGGCATTCTTATCACCAGGGCCCAGAGAGGTGGCTGCAAATCACAGCCTTTTTATTTTCAAGGCAGTTTTGCTGAACATTCAGGCTTCAAAGATTCACACTTCCAAAACTCTATAAGAGTTTGTGAACGCTCAATTTGCCAAAACTGTTTACAGTGTAATTGGGCACCGTACCTGTGTCCATGAGATAGCGGAGGCGCTTCTCCACCAGCGCGGCACGGGTGTCAATTTGCTTTTGCTCATTCTCTAGTGCTGCCAATTCTCCTACAACATACTGACTGGTGTCTTTGAACCCTTTCTGTTAACGAGAACAAACAGGAAGGGCGAAAAATCACTTGTAAGTTGCATTTTTCCTTTCTACAAACACTTAGTAAAGCACTTACCTAGAGAAGCGAACACACATTTAGAATCAACCTTAGTACCCAAACCCCACTCCTTGCCTGTGACTTGAGCTCTTTCATATGCAGCCAGTCTAATAAACTGCTGCAAAGCCTGAACAATGCAGCTGCTCAGTGTTACGTATATAAATTTACACCCACATTTGCCAGATCCAAAAAGTTAACAGTGAGTGCGATGGCCGCTTCCTAGAACGACGCCAGTGATTTAAGCCCGGACAAGGCAGGGAATTTCCCCTGTAGTGACTGTTAGAGGACATCTTTCATTCAAAAGCAAAGTATATGGAAGCAGGGATTACTATGAAGTTAATCCTTAAGTTATCTAGATTTCTTCTGTAGAAACAAACAAAAAAATTTTAAAGATACTTTTTTTTGCTTGTGTGGGAATTATACCATTTAAAATATTTAAAAAATAAAAAGATGAGAAAAATGGTGGCACATGCCTGTAATTCCAGCACCCAGGAGGAGGAAGGGCAGGTAAGGTGCTTATGTGTTCAAGGCCAGCCTGATCTACGAAGTTCCAGCCTCACCAGGGCTATACTGCAAGGCTGTCTCAGAATTTAGAAACCAAGGGAAACAAAGTTTGCAGTATTTCCCTATTTTCTTACAGATAGATCCTGTACATCTCTGAGTTGAAATGCTACTAATCTTTAGGGCTATATATTGCTACCTAGAATCTAATTCAACTAGTTCACTGTTTAAATTTTCTCTTTAATCAAATTTGTATTCAACTAGTTCACTGTTTAATTTTCTCTTTAACCAAATTTGTATTTCTATTTGAAATTTTACTTTCATACTCATCCATAATTTAAGAGTGATCTTATAAGTTTTATTTGGAATAGAAGTTCTATTACAGAATTCCAGTATAACTCTAAGTTTTAACTTTCATATACATATGTATGGTACTGTCACAGTAAATAAATAAAAAGCTCTCCAAGACATTTCTAGGTAGTAACCGATGGCTCTGTGGTTACTCATCACCACCATCACCAATATGCAAAGCATTATTCATTCAGAGACAGAAGCCGCAGTCTTCTATCAAATGCTTTCCCAGCCCAAAAAGTATACCGATTGCTAAAAAGGCTGTGAGAGGCTGTATTTAAGGCTCTCCTTAAACAATGAGACTTAAGAGTTAATATACATTCTCATGGTCAATAAATATGTTCAATTATACTTATAATGTTCACACTTTCTGAACTACTTAAAAACTGCATTCAATTTATGGCTGACTTCCAATTGTTAAATTGATTATGAGAGCTGATAAATTTAAAGTTAAAATGTTTCAGAAAATCATAAATCTGATAATCTTGTAGTCACTGAATACAATATCACTATATTGTTTAAAGATTCATACAAAAAAGATTTATACAAAATGGATAGTCTTCTATTTCAATGTGTGCTTCTAGTAAGTATAAAACTAGAAATAACCTGGTGGATGCTTCTCACCTACTAGACAGCACAGCATTTTCTAAAAATACTTTTTCTGTCTCCAGTCCCATCCAAAGGGATACAAACAATACAAACATAAAAGGAGAAATTGTAGCAAACACTAAACTTCACTGCACAGTACAAATTTTCTAATCAGATCTGTTAGTCCTGTAGTACTGTGAGCCAATTATCGGACTTCTTCAGTTCGAACATACACTGCACAGGCAAATAGTCTACAGCTCACTAAGCTATGCCAAACGCTTTCTCAAGATTCTCCAGTGGTCCTTTTTTGTACTTAAGACTTTTCTGGGTCTCCTAAAGGTAAAAAACATAAAATGGAGCACCTTTAGAGTCCCAAAATGCTGCTGCTAACTTCAAGTTGCACTTAAATGATTTTAAAATCTCCCAAAACATGATTTTTAACAAGAAAATATTCAAACTGTAGATAATACAAAAGTAACACTACTCAAGAGAGCTGTGCTTCTTTCTAGACAAAAATTCAAGTTAAAACTTGTTCTCCTTGCTTCTGTCCCGCAGCTGTCCATCAAAAGCAGCTTTCTCCCTGCGGTCTATCAAATATTTCCCTCACAAATCAATTTTACACATGATCAGCCCATACCCCTACTGAGCTGAACCTCCCCGTTAATTAAGTGAAGAAATTACCATATATATTATATTAATGCAAACATCATTCAGCTAGTAATTCACGGCTGATCTGGATAATGGAAAGGTTGAACACCCATTAACCCAAGCCAACAAAATGGGTTGGCTGAGAAATTCTAGCGGGTCTCATGTGACTTCTCCCTCTGACTGCAGCCCTGCGGTATCTGCTATTGTAATAATTAAAATCCTCCCGGTAGATCAATACTGGAATCTCTTTATGGGAAGTGCCCTGATGGAAATGTCTCAAGGAAGCTGGGGCTGTGGAACTCAGAAAAATTCATTTTTTTTATCTGACAATTATCACCACACTGCAGACTAATTCAGCAGCGTACCCCTCTCACACTGCTTTGAATGCACTGGAGATTGACATCTTAAAAAACCTAACATCTCATTTTAACAAATAAAGGCACTTTTCCACATACAGTTTGGAATTATCAGCAATCATGAAACCACACAAAAAATTAATATACATTAAGTACTTCATCTTCTGATGGCTTCCTCTGAGTTTCAGTTATCGCTGCCTTCTCCTCATTTCCTCTCTTTGTATCTTCCTGTATTGATCTCTGTCTTTTCATCTCTTAAAAAAAGGGGAGAGGCATGTAAAATTATTATAAAGCTTGATATTTATAGATTGAAATGTGGCTTTACATTATCAGCATTTCTGTATTTCATACATATACACCTACAGTTAAGCACCGCTACATCATGAGACAGTTCTAAAGCGTTCCTACCTGGTCTATTCTCAACATACTGACTGAAAGACTGGAGTTGAGTTTTTCTGACTGTAGAATCCTTGCTGAACACAACAGGATTTCTGAAACGTTCTGTTGCTTTTTGTAATCGCTCAGTCCGAAGATCTTCCATGCCATTCTAAAAGCAAAAGGATAAACAGCACGATAGTTCAGAATAAGGAATTACAAGCCAGGGAGGTAATTTTTACCAGTTTAAGGTAACGCTGACGTTTCTAAGCTATCTGGCAGCATTTTAAAACACTATAAATAGCTCAACAGCAGGCTCTATGGTCAGTCAGCAAAAACTCTGGGACACATGGTTTAAACCCTTGATGACTTTGATGTGTCAGACACCACAAGCCCTTGTGTCTTCCACCGGTGATAAGCATCGCTAGAAGCTATGCTACCTCCTCTGCCCCATGACTCTGCCCCGTCTGTCTGCAGTTCTAGGACTTGTATGACAAGAAGAAATAGTTTCCAATTTTATGCCCATTCAGATGAACCATTAATGCTGGGCGAGGGCTAAAAGGTAGGATTATAATACTACCCCACTGAACAGAATTTCATCAGCTATAACTTTCCAAAGCCTGATTTGTAAGTAAGCCCTTTACAGCCAAGGAAACTACAATTATCTTTTCTGGAGCTTCCTATGTTAATACTGGTAACAAATTCAAATGGTTCTATCAACAAGAAATATCCCAGAAGACTGAACCATTGCAATGTGTGGAAGCTGCAGATACCGAGGTGCTGTGTACCAAACAAATATTTCATTTTATACCTAATCTTTTATTATTTTTATTAAGTGTTTTGAAAGTAAATAGGGAAAGGCTAAGATGCATGACTAATAGCTGAGCCTGCTGAATGCTGAAACTGGTTATCAAAAGCTACCAAGACTTTGCCCTTCCTCTGCATTGAGACAATCAGTAATGAGGGAGCCCTCCAATGGCCTATTCTCTAGCCTCAAGGAGGCCTGGGATACAGAAGCCTCCAGGGAAGGTAACAGTTTATCCTTTTCCACAAACACAGAATGCCTCATTTATAAATGTGTAAACTGCATTTTATTAAAAAAATACAAACCCAAATCAATGCTGAAAGCTGCAAGGGAGCAGATGGACGCTGTATGTTCTTTCTAAAACCCATTTTCAAATCCCAACTAAAAAGAGTCATACAAACGCAATCTGTTTAAAGTCTATGTTTTGTTGGAATAACTTTAGAAATTACTACAAAAGAGCTTTTTGGAAAACAAAATCAGTTTCATATATGTAGATGACTAACTTATGAAAATGAAACAACTGTTTAATTTTTAAAAAAGTTGCCTGATGTATTTATCATTATGATCAATCTTATAATATCTTAACTAGATAATTAGGATACAAATATTTTTGGCTTTAATTTCTTAAAGTATAATTTTTTAACTGTTATTATAATGATTATCCAATAGTCTAAAACTCAATTCTTTACTAAGATAAACAAACATGGTTAATATTTTCAGGGCTGGCAACATGCTAAAATATCAGTATGATTACCCAGCAAATCCCATCTTAAGAAACCTTTTTAAGACTAGGAACTTCTGCCACTTTACAAATGTATTCCTCTAAACCCACTAATTCAGTTAGCCTTTTCAATCCATTGTATTATTCTTAGGCAAGCTTCATTCTGCATTAAATCCAGAGCAGAAAGCAAAATTGAACGCAAAAAAAAAGAAAGAAAAAGAAAAAAAAAAGACACCAGACCCAATCCAGGCTTCTTTTTATTCAGAGATAGAGACGAAAGTCTTCTGCCTCCTCCACCACACACTTTCATCACCAATTACAGACACGACATTACAGAGAGCAATGAGAGCCATTGTTTTGGGGCTTCAAAGCGGCTCTGTCAGGGGGAGGAAATCCTCTCAGTCAGCAGGGCAATCCCCACAGTCCGCAGGTGGGTGAAAAGTTACACAGGACTGCTGTCCTCAAAGCTGGAGAAATGCTAATGACAGAATGTGGGGAAAGGAGGTGGGGTGCTTGGGTGGCGACAATAGAGAGAGCCTGTAATAACAATAATGACATGCACACAAGGCCACTTTGTTTAAAATGCTACAGCAGATAAGAGTCACAATGGCACAAATTTCACACACACTGCTTTAAATGCTATATTCAATCACGTTACTATGTTCAGGTATGACAGAGTCTTAGAAATAACACCAATTGCTCATTTGCATGGGTAAAAAGATTTAGACAGAAAACCATTCTAGAATTCTCTTGGCAATATTCCTCTTAGCAAAATCAGAGTTCAAGAACAGTTTCATATGCCCTCGAATTGCTTGAGGCAGATGAAACAGTAGTTCTCAAGGGTGAAGCAGCTAAGGCAGCTGCTAAGTTAGCGAGACTTACCTTTTGCTCTGAGATATCAGTTGCAGCTTTCTGGGAAGCACTGGAGAGCGAGTTTGCCACCTGTGGCTGGGCTTCTAAGAGCTTCTTCAGCTTCAAGTCCACCAATTTACTATTTTGTTCTGTTAAACATGCAAATACTATGAATGACAGATAAGAGGACTGAGATGCACAGGCCATTAATTTTAAGTGACATCACAAGAGTAATATTAAATTTCAAAAGACATTGGGGCTAAGAAAACTCATCAGACTAGACACATAGAGAGTTCTTTTGCTATATATTTCACCTTCAGGGTTAATCCCTTAAAAATATGCCAACATGCTTAAAGATAATGAAGTTATGCTATAGGTATTATTTATTACAATTACCTGAAAAACAGAAATACATTATACACATATATAATTATATACGTAGTACACAATAAAACAAAAACTAGATATTAAAGAGATGCTTTCTTTGTTTACTTTTTTTGAGATTGGAATTTCTCTGCATTCCTGGCTATTTTGGAACTCACTATGTAGAAAAGGCTGGGTCTGAACTTGGAGTGATCCTCCTGCCTCTGCCTCCCAAGTGCTGGGATTATAGGTGCCTGCCATTAACAGACCCTGACACTTATATTTAAATTATATTACTCTACCATTTTAATTATTTTAGTATGTTAAATTTACACATGCAATAGAAACATGGTATTAATATGATCTTGGTAACATATACAGTGTCAGAATCTATGTGTACATATATACCCAGCATCAAAATAGTGTATGTTTGCAAATACTTTCTACTTAAATAGCAGAAATATAATAAAAATTATCATGATTTTAGAATGTGTTAAAAATAGAAATGGAAGGCAACCAAACTATGGCTATAACTTTTCAAAGAAACAGTTTCAAATTATTTTACCAAGTACATTAACCTCTAATAATAAAGTGGTTCAAAAATGAGTTGAAAGAAATATTTTTACTTAAAAATCACACACAAAGTGATTTTTTAAAAAATAAAATGGTTGTAAAAGGCATGCCAACTTTTGGAGAATGGTATTTTTCACAAAGATTAATAACTTTTCTAATTATAATATTCTTATTAAATGTCATTATCATTGCTTTCATGCAAATTTTTCAGTTTATACTGCCAGGCTTCTTTTTTAAACAATATCTGATGAACTATGGTCAAACCAAGATAAAGATTAAACAATTTATTATTAAAACATTATGACTTTTATACACATATTAAAAAAGGAATTTTGGAGAAAATAAAGCAGGACAAAAATTATATTATTTTCTGTGTGCTTCCAGATTTCAGCTTGTATTCCTATTTTTTATTATCATAACAACAGCTATGGACTGCAAAGCCTCCACTTATAGCATGCTGAAGAGCTGTATCGACTGTGGGAAAAACTGGGTTATGCTATAATTCTAGCAGCTGGAAGGCTGAAGCAGGCAGATTACCAGTGCCACCAGGTAGACTAGGCTAACACTGGGGGTTCCCGGTCAGCCTGAGCTACAGTGAGAGTCTGGCTCAAATAGAACAAAACTAAGATCCCTAGTAACCCCAAACAGGAGATGGAGGCATGCTTTTCTTTAGGTGAATTTTCTTAGTTTTACTTTTTATTAGTTACTTCTTTGTGTGTGTTGTGTATGTGTGCAATGTGTGTGTGTGTGTGTATGTGTGCACATGTGTGGACTTGTTTGTGTGCTAGACACCAACACTGGATGTCTTCCTTAGTAGCATCTGATATTGTTGAGACTGGGTCTCTCACTCCATGAGCCCAGCACTCAAGCTCTGGGCTAGCCTGGCTGGCCAGCAAGCTCCAGGGACCTGNCCTGCCTGCCCTCTCCTCTCCCTGTCTGTGCTGGGCTTCCAGAATGGGGCTCCCACACCTCGCTTTTGGAGATCAGAACTTAAGAGGCTCATGATTGTATCACAAGCACTTTCTTGAATAAACTATCTCCCCATCTCAGAGAGATATTTTTTCCCAAGTGTAAGAGTCAAGCTTGCCATGATTAAAATTAGCCAGATTTAAAAAATATCCCACAAAAGTTATGGTAGCTAATTTCTCCACATTACCTAAGAAATGGTTAATTTTCCCTAACTTTCCAATTTACTTTAAAAGGAGATACACATTGCTGATTTTGCTAGTTTTATAATTACATAATTAGAAATCAATCTTCAAGTCCTCAACAGTAAAAAGGTTATTGAGAATTCTCTTCCCTCCCTCCGCTTTCTCTCCTCCCCTGCTCAGTTTCTAAGAAAGAATTCTGTAATTGTAAAGGAAGGACAGGTAGACAACAATAAGAATATTTTCTTAGGGGAAAACCAAAGATAAATTCTACATTTTTAAGAAAGAAGCTGGAGAGATGGCTCAGTGGTTAAAAGCACTGGCTGCTCTTATAGAAAATCCAGGTTCGATTCCAAGCACCCACACAAAGGCACAAAATTGGATGTAATCCCAGTTCCAGGGGATCTAATGCCTACTTTGGGCTTCCAAAGCACTACCACAGAACATGGTACACAGACATATCTGTGAGAAAAGTACCCAAACACATAAAACAAACAAAAATGAAAAATAACTAAAAGGTAGTTTAATATTGAGCTAAACATTAAAAATGGTTTCCTTAAATATCGGAATTTTCTTGAACTATACTGTACTCTGGCTGCTACACAGTAGGAGTGTATCTTAACACTGAATCACAAGGGAGGTACTGACAAAAGGCCCTGAGTTTTCTCGGCCACTCCTTCCCTGCACAGGTGTTTCCTGGAGAAGTAAAAGAGCCCTCAGCCTGCAAGGACACGCCAAAGGTGCCGAAGAGCACTGCTGTCGTCCCATTGAGCCGTGCAGGACAGGGCACTTATTAGAGACCAACTCCTTATCTTCATGTTTAACGAGAATGCCAGAGTCTTTACTGCTGTAACTTGAGAAACATGTCTGGAGTTACTTGGGTATATACAACTCTGGATTGCTATCTGCTGCTACTTCTAAAGGCAAGGCCTACAGAACACACGCCAAAGGAAGCCTCTTTATAGTTCATAGGAGAGTAAAGCCAAACTACAGCGTGACTCAAAGACATGACATGAATCTAACTGTAGTCTATACAAGGAGTTTTCAAAGTGCCTACTGAAATCAATTGTTCAGCCAATCTAAAACTGTGATAATATTTAGAGTAAGCAAGAAATTTGCAAAATAATACAATTAAGACTATTTTGAGAGAAAAATTTCACATTAAAGCCCAGGTTGGCCTCAAACTTGCTATGTAGTCCAGGCTGGCCTGGAACGCACTCATTATCCTCCTACCTTAGCCTTCTGTACCAACATACCCGTACTGCCGTTACTAATTCTGAATCGAGTCTGATCTACGGGCTCAGCTTTAGATCTGAACTATTCCATAGCTATTCCACATGTGGTATACAATAGCAATCACAATCCTGAAGCAGTGAGGGAGCCACTTACTGAATGCCTATCAACTGAAACTTAGAGTGATTACCAGTAGTAAAAGAACCTATGTCATAATTTACTATACCAATGTTAAGCTATTCAAACATTCAACTAAATTCAACCAAAAACAAAATAACATAAAAATTAATGAAAGGTGGATTTGACTAAATGATTAGTGAGGGCATACGATATAAAGAGACTACAAAAATAAATTATTATTGATGAGATATAAAAATACAATCATAAATTTTGCCATGCAATAGAACACAAAACATTTATAATTGGAAATTACCGGGAGTATCAAGGTCATTTTCTATATTAGTAAGTTCATCTCCACCTCCTACCACAAAGCCTTCAGGAGTGTCCTCGTTAGTATCTATCTCAATATTATCATTTTCATCTGTAAGAACATGTAGCAATAATGTTAGTATATCATTTATATCTTATGCCCTTTGTCCTCAACCCTAAAGCAGAAAAACTAATATTTCAATGACAGCTTCTCAAACTGAAGTATGACAAAGATAAGCAAATTAAGAACTCAGTTCAAGTCACTTTTCCACTGTTGGTTTAACAGTTATATTTTACATTCTTATGTCAAAGCTGAATTATCACATTAAAGCAAATGTAGAAGTTTTGACAATTTGCCACCCACTGTCTCTGAATCATTAAACTCATTAAGTCCTTGTGTTTTATTGTATAATCTACTTAATAATCTCTAATACAATAACATATGAAAATAAAGTTGACTTAGTGAAAAAACATCCAAAACTGTTTCATTTTTATCATTTATTACATATACACATATGCATTATATGTATAAGACATTATATGTAATACATATAATATACAAAGACATCCTTGTTTGATTTTTGGCTTTCCAAGTAGCCACCAAGAGTTCTAATAACAGTTAACATTTAACAGACTTTCCATACACTGTGTAAGCCAGTTATAAGAACAACAAAGAAAAAAGATGGGGAAGAGCCTCCTCCTGGCAGGTGGGGAACAGTGGATACAGAAATTGCTGCAGGAGCAGAAGCTAAAGCATTACGTGTGTGGCTATATTCTCTAAGCACGGCCAGCTGAGAGCTCTTTTCTGATCAACTACCCCAGCACAGCTATTCTGCTCGTTTCATGAAGTGAAGGACCTTCACTTTACGGTCCTTAAAACTTCTCCAAATAATTCTGTAGCTTAGCAAATGAATTAGCAAACACTTCCAAGTGCTAAAAAGGTAGCCAAACACTTTTCTGCAGTAATCTGTGCCAGAGACATTAACTATTAATGATTTTTAGAGAGCTAGTTACACTTGGCTGCTGTCAATCAGTCACCATTGATTACTAACCACAATTAATCTAGAGCCAAAGTACAAAACTCAGTATTCATTCTTTTACTCCAAAAAAATCAAAACAAACCAAAAACAAACAAACAAACAAAAAAAACCCCTACTACATTGGTGGTTCTTATCTGGGGGGGGGTCACGTATCAGATATCCTGCATATCAGATATCTACATTACAATTCATAAAAGTAGCAAAATTACAGCTATGAAGTAGCAATGAAAACAGTTTAATGGCTGAGGTCAACACAACACGAGGAACTGTATTAAAGGGTCACAGCATTAGGAAGGTTGAGAACCACTGGTCTACAGTATTCTGTTAGGTAACTTGCAAAACACTGTGCTAGATGCTGAGGAGGTATGTTTTTAAAGACATCTATTTGACTCAAACACATTAAAGTGATTATAATACCATGTAGGACCAGAGTTATGGGATAAAAAAGAAGGTACAGAGCAATTCCAAAGATACAAAGATTACTCTTTGCCAGTGACATCAGGATTTCTTTCTTGCAAGTTACTCAACTGAGGGGAAGGCATTAACTGAAAGAGGAAAGCTAGGGTCTGCTCTGTCCAGCTTGCTGAGGCATACTTGAAGGGAAATAACAGAAGGTAAGGCTTGAAGGGCAGGACTAGAGTGAACCCAGAGCCCAGAGGGGCGGAATGGGTGTCTAAATGTGGGTGGAGATGAAGAGATGGTGGTGTTTCACAAGATTACGTAGTTTTCAGTGGAAATATCTGGTTGTAACTGTGAGTTGTGTGCAGTTCTCAGGCAGCAGTAGCAGCACTTGAGGCTTCAATATGACTCCTACACTACTGTTCTTGATTACACTTTCATATCTTTATGTGAAAAAAATGTAAGCATCGGAGGGACTGTGGGTCAGAGGGCGCTAGGCAGGCAACAGCATCATCCGTGCCAAACTGCTGAAAACCTAGCTGTTGTACTAGAGAACAGAAGAGCTGGAGGTGAGAATTCTAGGGTGGAAACTGTTGTGACCTGAAGATGGGAAGCCTGACTTAAAAGAACTGTAACAAGGTTTGAAACTGATTGGAATCTGAGCTATAGGGAAGGAGTAAGAGGTGAGGCATGCACTTCAATCAATCTTAAAACAATGGTTTTGCTTTGGAAAGTGGTGAAGAGCACAAAGTCCTGTGTCATGTTAAATGGGTGCCATTTATATTCTTTCCAGAAAAAAATGAATCCTCCACTTATATAACCACTCATCAATAATATCTAGATGGATTAACTCAGTATTGCTAGAGTTACATAAAATGATTACTGTTTGGGAAGACTAAACTAAAAATCGATTTTCTATCAGTTTTACTGATAGAGGTTTTACTTGCTAGTCACTAACCAGTTTTGAAATGCATGTTAAATTCTTTTTAGCACATCTCAGCAACCTATGAGAATACTTTAAATGCACTGTAGCAGAACTCAAGTACATGTTTATGTGTGTGTGTGCACATGCATATGTGTACTGAAAGATACTACATCCATATCTATGCATCTACACACAATAATCACTACAGTCTTCATGGCTAACCATGGAAAAGCTAGTAAGTGAGTAAAACCAAAAGTAGAGATCCAGTACGTAGACATGAAAGAGAGACAAGTGTGGTCTGTGCTCTGTGTTACATGTGCAGAACATGAGATATCAGCTATGCAATAGGATGTGACGATGGGTACAGGCTGACACTGCATAACCTGGCAGTGTGCACCACTGTAGCACAGCAACTGAGCCAATCCTACACTCTGTTTTTATAGGTGAATGGAAACCAGGATATCTGATGATAAAAGGATGATCTACAATGCCAAGAAAAGAATCCAAGGCTATCATTAAAAATACATTCAGAAAAATGGAAGATTCAGAAAGAAGTTTCTCACCTTTTTAAAAAATATTCTCAAACAAGGGCTCCATAAAATTCAGAACTTTCTATCAGAAATGCCCTGGGTATGGTAGCACACACCTTTAATCCCAGCACTCAGGAGGCAGAGGCAGGCGGATCTCTGTGAGTTCAGGCCACCTTACACAGTGAGTTCTAGCACAGTCAAAGATGCACAGAGAAACATTGTCTCAGAAAAACAAAAAAGATAGGAAACACAATACAAATATTATAGATATTCCTAACAGAAGATGAAAATAACAATCACTGAAATCTTTAAGATTTTATTTTAGCCCAATGCACTTAGTGATTCACACTATCTCAAGTTATAACAGGAACTGGATTCCTATGAATCCATGTGAACTTTGGATATGCTATATAAGGGTCAGCAAACTACCAGATGGGTAGAATTCATCCCACTGCTTTTGAGGGACTATGCCCATTCATTCAAATATAATTCAAGGCTGCTTTCAGACTACACAGGCTGAGTCGAGCAGCTGTGGTAGAGATCCGGAGGTCTGCAAGCGTAAATTATTTACTCTGGCCCACATTGAGATGTTTGCTGGATTCTGGCTTAGACAAGTGGCTAGAGTTGCCGGAAAGGCAGGTGCGTATGTATGCCTATGTGTGTGTGTTTGTGTGTATGAGTTTCAGTAAGACCTTCATTCTACCTTTCTGAAAGGTCTTGATCACTACAGCTTAGACAGGAGATCCGTGCAGAATGCTGAGGTCGGGGAAGGGAGTCTCACACCTGATCCTCTACGGATATACCCGAGGACAGAGAATAGGCCTGCTCTACTTGCCTTACGTCAATCTTTTTGTTTTTCATCTGCCCTTGCATGGTTTCTGTAGTAATAATCACAAACCGCCAAGCTATAGGGTCAAGGCGTCAATCCATGAATAGTTAAAGTAAATGCTCATGTAGAGAGTCAAAAAGACAAGAGTGGAAATGGGATCAGTATGTTAAGTGAAAGAAGCCAGGCAGGCAGTAGCAAGCAGGATTTCTCATCCACATTTTCATACAGAATGGAGACTAGCCGATGGACCCAGTAGGAGAAGACAGGCTAAGGAGATGATTGGGTGTAAGGGAAAATTCCACTGCGCCACCGAACAGCACCAACCTTAGCTCCTGCTCTTTCATTTACTTCAGCTGTTAAATGATGTCAAATCCAAGTCTTTGCTTTCCCCCACTGTAAGAGCTCCAGTCATGGGCTGCAATTTTGAAAAGGTTTCTTGGTCTAGTCTAGCCTTGATATACACTTACAACTGGGGTTGTATTTTTCCCTTTTTCACCTGAGTAGAGAGGGTCTACAGCCTTCGACAAATTATTTATTATGTATGTGTGTGCCTGTAACAATGACTGAACAATGATCTATGGTAGGCAAATACTCTACCACTGAACTACATCTGAAGACCTCAACTTGAGCTGTATCACAGAGGTATCTATCGCTTAACACGTAGCCAGCTAATATACCCTATACCATTAACTGTATTAACTACAACTTTATTCCCTAGCCTATTTGACACTGTCATCTTATAACTGTAACTTAATATAAGGAATCAATTAAAACTCAAGGCAGCAAGTTTTAGTTTACTTTGAATAAACTCACCATTTAACTGGAGGGAGCTTTCTTTTGTTTCAGCTCTCTATGGTTTTATTCAAGTCCTTATTTGCCTAATCTTCAGTGTAATAATAATATTCTGAGATGAACTAAGGACAAGTACCTGATATGTTCTATTTGATAAATAGGTTATGACTCTAAAATAAAAAGCTCACAGGCTTCTTGAATATACTTCCAGCAAACATGCAGTTTCAAATAGAGGATGGCCAAATTGAGTACTGAGAGGCAAAATTAAAATTCTTTTTATTTATATGCTCCATGTGTAAATATTAAGCTTAGCTGCAAATACTGAAGATGTTCTTCTCAGAGTAAGGACAGTAGAAATGACCTAAAGGAAACTGCTATGGAACAATGCAACAATTTACACATTGGGCTATACGAGTCTCATGTGGCCGAGGCCTGATGCTCTTAGCTTTTCCTTCCCATGCTGGGGTTACAAATATATATCACTGCACCTGGCTGAAACTATGTTATAATGTTTTGCATTTCATTTTGTGTGTGCATGGAGGAGGGTGACTATAACAGGGGCCACAAGTGGACAAAGGATAGAGATTGATTCTTTCCTTAGACCACGGACATGGGCAAGGATTGAGTTTAGGGCAGAAGGCACGGTGCAAAGTGCTTTTACCAGCTGAGCCATCTCACCAGCACAAAATATCACAATATCTCATTTGAAGGGAAAATCCTAGAGCTGATGGTGATGCTTAGTGGCAAAACGCACACTTAACATGCACTAGACCCTGGGTTCAATCTCCAGCATAAACCAAGCAAAGTTTCCCATGGAAAAGTTCAGCTCTGGCAAGTCCCACAGTTCTAGACGTGAAGGACACGACTGCATTTCACCTACTCGTCCAACAGTGAGACACCAAAGGATATCACAAAGCACATTCTGTACGCTGTTTCTGCTAAAAAGTGTCATCTCCTCTTCCTCCTCCCCTCTTCCCCTTTCCTATTCATTCTCCTTTTGGATTTTGAGGCAGGGTCTTACTATACAGCCAAGTCCAGCCTCAAGCTTGAAACCACCTCAGCATCCTAAGTGCCAGGATTACAGGCTTGTGTCCCCATATCCAAGCTGAAGAATGATGCTTGTATTAAAAATTAGGGCAAAAAGTTGACTTGGAAATACTAACAGTTCTCTTCTGATTTACTGTGCTTTCTTTAGTTTAAAAAAAGTATCAATAGGCTAGAAAGTTTATGGCTTTGATGTAACATTTTGAAGTAAGAATAAGAAGTGCTAAAAGATCCACTGAAGATTTTTGGGTTCTCTGCAGAATAGTCTACAAAATTCTTTAGCTCACCTCCAGATGCCTTTGACCTTTCTTTCAACTTTTCTGCAGCCATTTCACCATAGCTGGGAAGTTCTGACATCTTCACTCCGCATCGAGCTTCTGCTATTAGCTGACGAGCCCTCTCTCTCAGCTGCCGACGTCTCTCTTCATCTTGCTGCTAAGATATATTGAACAGTTGCCAGCTCAGTAATTGACAGAAATGCAATTTCATTTTCAATCTGATCATCGTGATAGGAGCTGGTTACAGCATGGTGCTTGGCCCACATTATAAACAGGATGCTCTGCATCAGCGGGATGTCACACCATTTTTAAAAGACACCTTAGCACCAGCTTTTTAAAACACTTACAAATCATTGTATTAAAATGGCCATCACAAATTTAAATTAAAGAATGTTTGGCAATACATGCTATTAAAGAAAAGGCAGAAATTATTAATAAAAGAACAGACGTAGAGAAGGAAGTCACAATAATCAGAATAGAATTTTAATTAATTGTGTTTTTCAAATAATATTTAACTTGCTATTTTCTAATAAAGGTACTGAGCACTACCTATAAGACGCCTTGATACTGTAAAATACAGCTACATGATATTGATCAAATAGAGGAATGGTATTTCTTCCATATAGTAAGAATGAAGATAGTAGATCAGTTAGCAGTTCCAACTTGAAAACTGCCAACAACATAATGATGACGTGAAATTCTTTTTTGCTACATCTCCTCCTAGATGCACAATAAGAAAAAAATGAACCATAAAGCCTAATAAAGTTTCTGAATTTAAAATTACTAAAGCTTATAACAAATATGTAGGACAGTTGCTAAGTACTTAAAAGGGGTTATTAAGAACTGTAAGCAGGGACCCAAGAGATGGATAAGCAGTTAAGAGAAAACCCTATGCTACTATGGGGACTGAGAACAGATTCCAGCACCCATGTAACAAGCGAGGTACGATTTGCAACCCCAGTGCTGTGTGGCACTGAGACAAGAGAATGCTGGGGCTTTCTAGGTCCAGGTTCTATGGTGGAGAATGATAGAATAAGATACCTGATGTCTTCTCTGGCCTCTGTGTGCACATACAAGACATATACATTCATTGTTCATGTAAACACGCGCGCGCGCGC